>BEHA01045214.1:78190-103465 GCA_002897215.1 Eschscholzia californica subsp. californica | reverse complement strand
CAATGATGAATGGAGCAACTGTTCCTGTTTGTTCAAAGGATTTTGGAAAGAAAAAGAGGGTAAGAAATTGGAAATTCTCTCATCATGCAATTATTTTTAAAAGATTTTGATTTGTTCGTAACTGTTCATCGTTTTTGTCTTCGTTCCAGACTAATAGATGGGCGAAATTAAAGCAAGAGAAATTAGGAGCAAGGCGTGAACAATGGCTTTCTCAAGGTATGATTTTTCAATTACATTTTCTGATTTCTTGTTTCTTGATTGATGTATTGATTATTTTATCAAATTCAGATTCAATTTAACTTTTTTTTCCCGGGAAATTTTGTGTAATATTCAAGTTTTTACCTTTTTTGATTGAAAAAATTTACATATTTGATTATGGGTAATTTAATGCAGCAAAGAACAAGGAAAGTAAGGATGAATCTAATGGTAGGGGTGATTTTAATAAGTTAAATTTGCCACCAAAAGATGAACAGAAACAAACAATGATGTATTTTGATATGGAATCAAAAAGAGATGAATCAAGAGATTTGGGTTCTGTTATAAATTACCCGATTAATAGTGGTTTGGGTGGCAAAGATTTAAGAAAGGATCGTCCTGGAAGTAGTAGCGGGAGTTGTAGTAGTCGTAGTGTGTGTTTCTCTGAAAGCATTAGCGAGGAGGAGGAAGAGGAAGAAGATGATTGTTTGGATGATTGGGAGGCGGTTGCAGATGCTTTAACCGAGGAAAATGACCAGAAAAACCCTAAACTTGATTCACCTGTTGAAAAAGAAGTGTCTGTTGGTTCATTGGATCCTATTGAGACCCCGAAAATGGTTTCTAGAGTTGCTGTTCCGAAAGCAGAATGTAAACATAATGCTATGCCTATCGATAAGGCAAGTAATCGTGCATGGAGGTCAGATGATGCATTTCGTCCTCAGAGTTTGCCGAATCTCTCAAAACATAGCTCAATATGTCGCAATTTTCCGGCAAGAGAAGATCGCCATTACTTTCGAGGTGCTGTTAATTGGTCTCGCAGTAGTAGAGTTAATGAGCCACCATCTTGTCCAATTTGCTGTGAAGATCTGGATCTTACAGATTCAAGTTTTCTTCCATGTCCTTGTGGATTTCGGCTTTGTCTCTTCTGCCATAAGAGGATTCTTGAAGACAATGGGCGATGTCCAGGCTGTAGGAAACCTTATGATAATCCTGTAAGCAGGGAAGTGGGTATTAATGGGGCAGGTTCGCCATTCTGGTTGGCTCGTTCTAGTAGCATGAAAACAAGATTTTAGGAACAGACTGGAGGTCTTTATTTGGAATGTGGCCGGGATAACTGATTTTCTCGTATCTTTTATGTCAACTTTACCATGAGATGTCTGATTTCATTGAGAAATATGTGAATACAGGGGGTAGGGATATGAAGCAAGTCACGATACTGAACTAGATCTTTTATGAGTTCTATGCTTCCTTCTATGGTATATGTGCTAATGTAGAAGACTTTTTGTGGGCATGTGAATAGATAAGGTGGTATAGACAAATGAATACATAAACATTTAGTACAATGTGTTTTTTATCCTAGTATGTTATAACTTGTTTTCGCTTTCTATGTATGTGCTAGTTCTTTTACGTCTGTGACCTTGCACTTTTATGGCCCTTTTGCGAAAATTTAATTTATCGCTTAGATGTATTTCGTTCTATCGAGGTGCCATAATTTTTACAGTGCTATATTTGTCCTCTAGATTACCTTGACCGTCCAAAGGTGAGTACTCAAGGTATTTTATGTCATTCCCTACTACAAATAGAAGTGGGTCGAAGTGATGCCTTTTTTTACGTACTTCAGATGTTGAACAATTGCTGCAATTTGCAGTTATACAGGGTTAATCCGGTGAATTTTGTCTGCGAGAGAATCTTAACGCCAACAATGTGGGTGTCTGTTCTTTTCTTTTCTCTTTTACTTTCATCGCGTAGTTAATCATTGTGCCTTATCACAAAGAGTATCTTCCTTCGTTACTAAGTAGGTATCATGATGAGATAAAACTGACAGTTTCCGTGAAGTCTGATCAATTTAAGTTTTTTACTTTAAAACATTTTGGTAATTATTCTTTATCGACTAATGACAGGGAATTAGTTTTAAATATTTTAGATTCTTTATCAGCATTTTTGTTATAACTGTCAATAACCCATCTAGTTTTTCTAGAAAGAAAAGGGTTATATTTTAATTTACTATTTTATTCTTGTCATTTTAATTAAGGATATAAGGTTAATCTTCTTTCTCTTATTCTCTGTTTAAGCTTTAATCGTATACTCATATTAGAGGTGTGGTGTTCTTATTGCCCTGTGGTTTGGCAGATTAGGTATTGCCATTGATGATGTGTTTTCTCTTATGTCACACATATCATCTATGTAGAGTAATCACATTATGTATACGCAAGACCAACTTTCCTAACTAACTTTAAAAGGAAACAAGAACAATAATTCCACTTTGTACACCATAATGAATTGATTGACCTAGTCCTAATTAAAGTCTTCATAAATGCAGCTAGTTCATTCAGAATTTCAGATTCAAGGTAAAGAGTTAATAATTTGGCATTTATATCCTGTGGAACTTATTAGATATAAATACTTACCTTGTCATCAAATTTATTAGAATGTTTTTTTCCCGATTTTAATATATGCCTTTTGTTTCAGTATACGGGATTTACTTTATTTAGTTTTTGACGGTTGCGGTTGAATTTTCATGATGATGTGTAATTTATATGCAATTCATCATGATATTTTTGGTCTCTAATTTCTTAAAACTGTTTCTACGAACAGGTAAATGTGAATCGAAAAAAATCACAATTGTAAATGATCATCTTGAATTAATAGCAAAGTAGTAACTATTTGACTTGCCGAATTATGACTGCGATGTCCTCCGAGTGACTCGTCTATGTTCATTTATGTTTCACATAAGGCAACCAGTTCGATGAGATCAAAATTCTGTGACCTTCATCTTGGTCTATGGACTTTCATTAAATTTTACTAGTCATGATTCTCATGTTCTATTAACTGATTTGTAGTTTTTACGAGTACTCTATCTATTTTAGTTTTAGATTGTCGTTCTTTTCTCAGTGCAAACTTTATTTCTGAAAACCAGTACAATTTGGAAAGATATATAGTTTTGTACAAATTATTCTGTCGGATAATATGCTTCACTGCAGCATGTTTCTTACATTTGATAATCCAAAAGCAGTTCCTGAATCAAGTGCAGAATGATCTGGATGTTGAAGTGAACACAATTTGAGCATAATGGTTGAGTTTTAGCTCCTTGAGACTTGCGTTGTTAATTTTTTTTAACTCAAAAAGTAAGGGGAAGAACTGGAAAACAATGGACACACGCCAATCAGTCAAAAGATGCGGAAGTTCAGCTTTGCTGGAGATCTCAGGTATATCGTCGTGAAGCTTTTCGCACCAAATTTATTCTTCTTAACAGTTGGTTGGTGCATCATCAGCAGGTAAACAGTGCATCTTCTCTTTTCTAAGCAATTTCTTTTTCGGAACACGAAATCTATGTTCGTAACTAAATCAAACTTCTTTATGCCTAAAATGACGTCTCTAATTTTTCGCTTTTAGTATTATCGAATAACAATCTCAATTTGTGAAACCCACTATAGATTGAATCAACTATTTCCCAAAATAAAGAAACAACAAACTTAAATTTGATATTATTTGCTCTTTGTAGTTTGTATCGTCTGAAAGATGTATTCTTCATCCATGCCTAAATTCACTTGGAAAATGAATTTTTTTTCTTGCAAACATTTTCTTTGTAGATGGGCGTGAGATTTCTCGAATGCTACGTGGTTTTCTCTTCGTGATATAGAACTTGTCTAGCTGAATGTCTTAGAGGATGGCTTCTAACCAGAGGACAAGAATGACAAATATGATTTGTTTGTTAGTCGAACTGATCAATAAGATAATACACAACAAGGTTTCTTGATTTTATTTCTTTGAAGAGAGAGTTATTATGGTTCCTCTTAATTTTCCTCCTTTTTATCCAGAAAACTTGCATGTCAATTGTGCAAAACTGTAGTTGGAATTCGGTTATATAAATTTAGATGATAGTTTATGATGGAATTTATAACTATGAAGTGTTTGAACGTACATGTTATTAGGTTTATCGGTTATCCGGCATCTAATTGACAGGTGGAAGGCTTCTTCCTTCTCCATTCATGAGCCTTGCAATACAAGATCCTGATTTATGTTGGCTAGGAAGTTTTCTCCACCACATAACAAATGTCGTCTCTTCCAAGAAAACATCTCTTTTTAGCACTCCACAGGTACACCATTTCAGAACTTCTCTCTCCACTTCCAAGATTTTCTCTCTCATCTGCTCAAAAGGCTTTCCCTTGCGGACGTCATTGCAGAGTTCTTCCACTTCAGCCCAGAAACAAGATTCGGAGAAGTTGTCACTTGTAACCTGATTGGCATGCTCGAGCCATCTCTGCGTGTACCTATAACGTTTTGGTCTTCCTTTTTTCATGTAAGGTCCACTATCACTATTCTTGCTGTGTCGATAATAGTTGGCAACATCTAGAGGCTCAACAAGACGTCGATATCTTGTTCCTAGTTCTACCCATTCTTTTTGACATTCGAAATCATCAGGTAATTCGTTTCTTCTCAACATTTCAATAATTTCATCCCAAATTCCTGCCAACTCTAGTCTCTTCACATTAGCCATGAAGTCCCCTTGTTCCTTTTGGTATTTGAAAGCATCATAGTATCCTATTTTGCTTACCTCACACCTTACTTGGTATTCATGAAGGAATGTCATCACTTCTTCAATCGTGCTAATTTTAGCAACTACCGCTGCCTGGTTTCTCAATTTTTGCTTCTCAAAATCTGCTGCAGCTCGAAGAAGCATCCTAGCTTTCTTGCTCTGCACGTACCCAAAAGAGAACTAATTTAGCTTACTTGTTTGTCTAATTTTACAGATTGAAGCAGAAACAGTATGGAGTTAGGAAAGTTTACCAGCCCAAGCTCATACATGGCCATTTCCGACAATCTTCTCTCATCATCATCATCAACAGAAGCTTCAGATAAATTACTCAGCTCTTCGGAATTATCTAAGCAGATCAAATCTTGAATTTGCAGGCTTTCTTGTAACTCCCTGTCATAAACTAGATGTTCCTTCAGAGATTTACTAGCAATATCTGTGACTTCTTGTTCAGGGCCTAATTGAAGACAGTAGGAAAATAATTGCAAGATAGCGTCTGGGTTCTTCACTAAGATAAGTTTCCGATTTTCCATACAGAAGATATAGGTTCCGAAAGGTCTATAAGGGCTAAGCTCTGTCAAATTCCTAAGAGTTCCCAACAATAAATTGGTACACACCGGGAACTCACAAGCGGCACTGCTTGTGGCCGATAATGTGTTCTTCAGAACTATACTAAAGAGATCCACAGCTTCCGATGACGATCTTCCAACCAATTCGAGTCTGAGCTTTCTTCTTCTTGGATCGAACAAATGAAGAATCATCTGTAATTCTCGCTCGATAGACGAAAGAGGAGAGAGAAAGACTCGGGGAACAATATCATATTTCATTACAAAATGAACAAAATGGTTAGACCAATCTTCTCTTCGAATAGCATGAACTAAAACCCGATCCCCAACAAGAGTTGATCCGAAAGTAACACATAGAGGAGTAATCTGACTTTGATGTTGGGTGATTTGGTTCTTTCGAAGTTGTTCTAGCTGCCAAAGAGTTGCAAGTATTGCAATTGCACCACCAGATGAATGCCCTGTAAATATGATCTGCTTTTTCTCAGCGACAGCTCTAGTAACCTGAAAAAACCATTAAAGTATTAATCAAGCTCAAAGTTATCCTATTTATATCACTTCTCAGTAATAACAGGTTTGTTGAAACTCTTACCTTCTGTTGGAGTTGTGATTTAGCTAAAATAGTATTAAACTGTTGAAGAAATGATTCATTAACTCTTGCAGATTCTTCATTGTTTCCGATACATCGAAGAGAAGGGAAGATACTCAAATCAATCTTACAATCTCCGAATGGGTTTCGAGAGTACCATTCATTGACTGACCAAGAACCCGTGAAAGCGAAGATAACATGAGTTTGACAAACCTTTTTTTCGCGAAAATATGGTGAAGATGAAGTTTGAGCTTTCATTGCAAAGGAGCAAGCTTTGATCATGAGTTCATTAGTTATTCCCAGACTTGTCTTCTCCATTTTCTTTTGTCACAATTCTCTATAGAACAAGAGGATAAAAAAACTGTAGAGAGAGAAAATAGTTATGATTATATTGTATGAATGCACCAACAATTAGGCAGTGGCGTTTTGGTAGTTTTTTAGTGTTATGACGCGTATTGGATAGTTTTGATTCATTTGGGGTGGAGTCAACGATTAGAGCCCTCATGTTGAAGTCGTATATTATGGCATACCTTAGGGTAGGGACCACAGTAATAACTTACTTTATTGGGTTATTTGCGGGAAAATTTTACACAAAAGTCCAAAAAATGACCCTATAACTAGGATTTGGCCCACCATAGATTATTATAACTTACAAAATCTATTTTTTTAAAAATAATCCTAATCCAACCCAATTTCGGATCCCTAGGTCACTTTCTCCATCTCTAGGAAGCCCATATTTTAATTAATCCCTATTATACCTTATATATATATATATAAGAGAAGATGCCTGGGTTTTTTCCTTCCATTTATATTCTTAGTTTCTCTTTCCCTCCTCAAAACTTTCCATCAATTTTCTCTCTCCTATATCTGTTCTCTCCTCCATAAGAGAAAGAAATCTTTCCTTCCATTTTTCTCTCTCCTCTCTATCTCCTTAACAACTACTAAGCCACACCGGATCCGAAAAGATTTACAGGTTAGAGTTTTCTTATCTTCATCCCTTCATCTTCATCATAAACCCTCATCTTCTTTGCATTTTGCTTAAAACAACATAAACCCTCATCTTCATCTTCATTTTCTTTGCACATTGCTTAAAACATCATAAACACTCATCTTCTTTTTCTTCTGTAAATTTTCGTTTTCTAAAACATCATAAAACTTTCTTCTTCTTTATTTTTTCGTTTCATAAAAATTTCTTTCTTCTTGTATTTTTTTTCATCTTCATGATCTTTATCATCAACACCATGATTTGTTCCATGAACCTTCTTTAGTTATTAGAGAGTTTGTGTTCATCTTCATCATCATCATCAACACCATGTTTTGTTCAACCATGTTTTGTTCATTGAACCTTCTTTGTTCTTCATCTTCATTTTGTTTTCCATTTTTTTTTCTTTAAACTTTGTCTATCTGAAATTTCGTTTGGTTTTTACACTCATATTTTCTGACACAACAAGTAATGTCCTAAGAAAAACCCAATATGTTTTCTGTTTTCATAATTTTCATGTTTTCTGTTTTCATAAATTTCATGAAATATATTTTCACTTCCACAAACACAAATTCCTTTGTTTAGAGTATTTTCTGTTTTCAGAAGTATATACTCATGTTTTCACCTTGTTGTGATTTCATGTTATCTGTTTTCATATATTATTCCATGAACATTTTTCCACTTCCACTAACACAAATCTTTTTGTTCAGATTTGTTTTTGCACCACTGCATTTTCAGAAACATAAAGTTTTGTGTTCTCAGAATATGTATTAATTTGAAGACATTTTTTTTTTACAGCATTTGCATATGGAGGTTGACCTACACATAGATCAGGCACCATTGATGGACAAACCACTGGTATCTAAATCTTGGGGCCATGTGTTTAGTCATATTTGTCAAATATTTGATGGAGGAGTGAAAGCCTTTCGAGATTCTCTTGGAAGATATACAATAGCTACTAAAAACACCTTCATTCAAATATATAAAAAACGAACAATAAGACGTAAGTTAAGTGCATTTTCTTTCTGCCTTGTGCATATAACAGTTTGTTATCGAAATTCATAAATCCATAGACATTTTGTATATGTTTTCAGTTTCTCTCTAGAAATTATGTTTTTAGCATATTTTGATTTTTAACAAACAAATTGACTGGTGTTAAGCATTTTAAAATATGTTGTGAGTTTCACGTTTAAACACTTTACTTTTCTTTATAATTTGAAGCAACACAGAAAGTTACTTTTTTGTTTTGCATAAATGTCATGAAACATGTATTCACATATCCGAACACAAACATGTTTGTTTAGATGCTTTTTAACTGTTCTTAACATATATCGTTGTGTTAAAAACAATAAAAAAAATTGTGGATTTTTCACTAAAAAATTCTTCTTTTAATAACATTGTTTTTGAAGCATTATGCATAAAATAGAAATATGTCACTTACTTACTTCGATTCTTTGCATAAAGAACAATTTCTGAAGCATAAACTTTTATGTTCTCATAATATTTAGTAATTTAAAGGCATTTTGTTTCCAGCATTTTGCATATAGAGGTTGACCGAGCAACATATCAGGCACCACTAATATCGAAAGCTTGGGGCCCTGTGTTTACTCATATTGGTCAAATATTTCAGGATGGAGTGAAAAGCTTTCGAGATTCTCTTTGAAGATATACAATGTCGTGAACAAATCTAGTGGAAACAATCTCTTTTTGTTATGAATACAATCTATTTGGTTTCTTTATAATGTTAAGATATTTGAAATTTTATTTCTGAATTCCTGAACAAATCTTAGTTTGTCTCATCTATTTGGTAAATTTCTGAACAAATCTTAGTTTGTCTCAACAAGTTTGTAAATTTCTGAACAATGACTTTCTCTTTAATGTCGATATTTTTTCTTATCAACTTCAACGATGACTTTCTCTTTAATGTCGATCTTTTTTCTCCCTCGCACGACAACATGTTTGTCCTTGCAGCAGACAAATAACCAATTGTCTGCATAAAAAAACATTAAACATATAGTAACATACAAGTTATGAACATTTAACTATATGCAAACAACTCATTTTGACTGCTGAAAACATATTTCTTCAACAACAAACATATATAAACACATCAAAGTATGGACACAACACATGTTGATATGTTTAGAACAAGTGAAATTATGTTTTTTAGAAAAATTATATGTTTTCGAAGTTAAGGTTTACTCATCAGATAAACATAATTTAATATGTACACTAAATTTTTACGAGTAAAACATATTTTAGTATGTTTAGAGCACATGAGTATATGCTCAGAAAAAATATAACTATGTTTGTTTTAGTTACCTGATTTGCTCCTAAAAGTTTATTCCCATATCAATATAAAAAGTTTACTCATCACATTTTGGAGGTAACTATATGCAAACATCCAATTTTGTATGTCAAGAACACATATCTTCCAACCACAAACATATTTAGATATGTTTCAGACAATAAGAATGTTCTATATGTTTCAACCACAAACAATAAGAATGTTACTATATACAAACATCCAATTTTGTATGTCAAAAACACATATCTTTCAACCACAAACATATTTATATATGTTTCAGAACCCAAAATGTCTTTAACATAACTGTAAGTGTTTCCAAAAACCCCCCAAAATGCTAAAAGAAGAAGAATTTTTTTTTACCAAGTAAAATACTCAAAAATCATCAACATTCCCCTGAATGTCTGAAACAGAACCCAAAATGTCTTTAACATATTTTTAAATGTTTCCCACAACCCCAAAATGCTAAACGAAGAAGAAACGTTTTTTTACACAGTAAAAGTCCAAAATTCCTCAACAAACCCCTGAATGTCTTGGACAGAACCCAAAATAACAACAAAAAAACCGTAAAAGTTTGAAACATAACCCTAAAACGTCTTTAACATAACTGTAAATGTTTCCAAAACCCCCACAAATGCTAAACGAAAAAAAAAAGTTTTTTTACTAAGTAAAACCCTAAAAAATCTTCATATTCCCTCGAATGTCTAAAAAACAAACCCAAAATGTCGTTAACAAAACCATAAATGTTTGAAACAGAGCCCAAAATATCTTCAACATAATTTTAACTGTTTCCAAAAACCTCCCAAATGCTAAACGAAGAACAAAATTTTTTTTACCCACTAAAACACCCAAAATTTACCAACAAACCCCTGAATGTCTTGGACAGAACCTAAAATTCACCAACAAACCCCTGAATGTTTGGGACAATACCCAAAATAACTACAACAAAAAACCATGAATATTTGAAACAAAACCCAAAATGTCTTTAAAATAACTGAAATGTTTCCAAGATCCCACAAAATGCTAAACGAAGAACAAAAACTTTTTTACCAAGTAAAACACTCATTAATTATCAACATTCCCCCGAATGTTTGAAAACAAACCCAAAATGAACAAAACAAAAAATGTTTGAAACAAAACCCAAAATATCTTCAACATGTAAACTTGTTTACAAATGTATTGTGGTTTTGAAAAACAAACCCTCAAGTTTTGAAAACAAAGAATATGAATAAATCTAACATAAAGTAACACAAAAAACCAGAAATGTTTACAAACCAGGATCTTTTATATGTAGATCTGAAGAACAAACCATCCAAAATGAACAAAATTTGTTAAAACATATCAAATGTGTTCTGGGAAGACCAAAATGTTTCTACATATTAAATATTTCTGAAGAACAAAATCTATATTTATAAAAACACATCAAACCATGATGAAGATCTTAAGAAACATGATGAAGATCTTAAGACAAAAAAACACATCAAAATCTTTGATTTTGTTGAACATGATGAAGATCTTAAGAAACACCCACATAAAATTGTTGTGTATTTAACAATAACTCTTTCTTTTTCTCCTAAAAATCGAATAACAAAACCAAAACCCTAACAAAAGATTTTACATACCCTAGTTTTTTCAAGATCGAACCGATGAAAAATCGAGTAACAAAACCAAAATCCTAACAAAAGATTTTACATACCCTAGTTTTTTCAAGATCGAACCGATGAAATATCGAGTAACAAAACAAAAACCCTAAAAATCGAGTAACAAAACCAAGATCGAACCGATGAAAAAAACCTTATCAAACCGGAACCCTAACAAAAGATTTTAAATACCCTTAGTTTTTCTGGATTTCAGTCGAATTTTTGATCGAGATGATGGAGATTAAAGCTCAAAAACGATTTTGTAGAGAGAGATAAGATGGTTTTTGGTTTTTTAGTGGGAAGCAAAAGATGTAAAGATGGAAGAGAGAGAAATGTTTTGGGCTATAACCCCAAGTCTGACTTTCAAAAGTGTCTAGAAATTGTGGGCGGGAATTATGGGCGGGATATGTTTTGATTTTGTTATTTTGAGGAGGGTTAATGTGGGCCAGGACAGTATTGTCTCTTATTTATGTAAACGAGGGTAATGTGGTACTTTCATCAAATGGGTTCTTTTCTCATTATTATTTGAGCGTGGGCCTCATACATATTAACCTCCCATATATTGGGCCTTATAATTACCGGCCCTATTTGCGGTTGGGTCAAACCTCTTAAAAGTTGACGAAAAGAAAAACAATGATTCCAAGTGGGAGGGGGATTATAGTAAAGGAAGGGTCTGTCTAGCTATCAAGACTTCTCCCAAGAGAGGAGTATAAAAGAGTTCCTCTAGCTAGGGTCGGGAAAACGGTCTGAAAACCCGGCCCTAACCGACCGGTCCGGGACGACCCGACGCCCGAGAAGCACCCGACTCGTGCGTAATCGGCCTGAAATATCGGGCGGGCGTGGGCGGGACACGGGTAAGGCCTCTTGTCATTCTTCATAGAGATTACTAACTGTTGGATCACTCACTATTACACCACTCACTCTTTCACCCATTACACCACTCAGTGTTAGTTCACTCACTCATTCTTCATCTTTTCCATTCCCTCCATGGTTAGTAATCTTATTCTAACCGAAGTATATGTCTCTAAGTCGAGATGGTTACAGACTTATTCGTGAAAGTTCGACCGATAGGTCGATGATCTTTGGATCAAATGGGGCGCTTTGAAGCCTTAGAACTTCACTTTAGGATCTGATTTTTATATTGTTAATTGTTTTTTTTATGTTGAATGATATAAAATAAATCAAAGAATGGTTCATGTATTTTTCGTTTTTTTGTTGTGTTAAATGATTCATGTAGATCTCTAAGTTTAATATGATATTATTTGTGTTATGGATCTTCTTGATGTAAAGTACCTTATGTTTATGGATCTTCTTGATGTAAAATATCTTCTGTTTATGGATCTTGTGTTATGGATATTATTTGTGTTATGGATCTCTGAGTTGAATGATATAAAATACCTTTTGTGGCTTCGCAGAACAAAAAAAACCCTTTTGTTTGTTGTCTATTTAGTGTTTGAGTTATTGTGATGTAGGAATTACAACTTTTCTAATTTTTTTTTGGAAAGATGTTAATGGAGGTTAAAGTGTAAGAAGATGTTCTAATGAGAGAGTCCACATCAAGATGATGATGTTAAAAGTATATATTAAGTTTTATTTTTAAAAAATTTATATTCAAACAGCTCGCGACCCGTCCGCCCGAACTCGTTAGAGCCCGATCGGGCTCTCAGGCAAAATCGGGTCGCGGGCACAAAGATACTCATATTTGTCCGACCCGATAGTCCTATCAGACATTACACCCTCGAGCCTGATCCGCTCGTGCCCGCGAAAGGAGAAGTCCGACCGAACCCGCCCGATTCCCACCCCTATCTCTAGCTATCAATATTTCTCCGAAGGGAGGATTTAGGGGTGGGAAAAAAGTTTGAGAATCTATAATGGGCGGAAGATAACCGAGTTCATTAGAGCTCATGAATACTCGAAACCTAAAGCAATTCGATTCTGACTGGCCTGATCAAATAAATGTGTTGGGCTCGAGTTTTGAAGTGATATTCGACATCTCGTCCAATTTCTATATGTTAATATTTGTCTGACATCACTTGTTTACTAATTGTCTGCCCATTCAGGATTACAAAGGGAATGGAAGTGATTTAATCCATGTCAAAAAGGAAGATCACATGTTTGAATGACTTTCATTTATAATGGTTGAACTACTCAAAAAATCAAAATTCCACTAAGCTTCAGTGACCTACTGGGCCTTGGTATTGATGCTTTCATGTTTACAACGCTTGGAGGTGCCTCTCTTTTCAGTAGCGCATAAAGGCACCTTCTTTTGGATAGTTAAAACCAAGTTCAGACTGCATGTTAGTTGAGAAACTCGAAGGTTATATTTTGCACGCGGGAATGGAATGTGATTCTTGGTAATTGTATTCCCATAACGTGAGAATCAAATTATTTTAGTTTAATGTTTGGTTCGGCCATGAATAGGAATTCCTTTCCTGATAAATTTCTAACTTCGTGTTTGGTTCGTATAGGAATGTAACTTTTATAAAAATCCCGTTATGTCCTTTTACTTAAACTACATAAATTATAGGTTGATTTTGTTATATATTTTAATCAATATTATCTATTTAAATTTGTAGATGTGAAATAATAACGGGATACACCAATTTAAGCTGTATTTAAGATTTGTTTAAAATAAATAAAAGTCTCGGCTTTTTTAAACATTATGAAATCCATTTTGAATGAACAAAGAATGAGAGAGAGAGAGAGTTGTTATGGTGGTGACTTAAGCACTCGGTTTTTAAATTTTTTAGTTTTAGTCATTCTAATATTTTATTAAGGAATATTTTGTCCATAAAATATTAGATCAAATCATTCTCGGGAATGAGAATCACAAATCCGCCTCTTTTCTAGGTTTGTATTTGTCTATTACTCCATTTGGGGGGAATCCCATTTCTGGAGGAATATGATTCCCCCTGCATCTCGGTGAACCAAACAGTAGTCAGGATTGTGATTCCAGAAATCACATTTCATTCTCACGCAATTTCCGCACACCAAACATGGTCGAAAGGTTTAATGAATTGAACGGGTTATAGACAATAGGATTTAAAGTTAAGGGTTTTTTGGGTTTACCCCCTCATCACTAATTGGTAATTGAGTTTACCCCCTTTAATAATGGGTAATTGATCTTACCCTCTTGGACTTACTATTAGTGACACAAATACAAAGGCTATGTTTGGCGTACGTGAAATAATTGCCACTACTAAGAACAATTATTCTTCAATATGATTCATATTAGGGATTCCAACCTCATTTTATTGTTTCATTTGGTCAGGAATATGATTAGTAAAGATCGATTTTGTTTATATATTATTTATATTCTGATTTTATTATCACATACCAAACATATCCTTAGTAGTTTTGCCAAAAATTCTAAATTCAAGGGAGTAAGCTCAAAAAACCCTAAAATTAATTCGCCTAGAACCATCTGATCAGCGTCAAATATCTTCACAAAAAAAGGTTAATTAACTCTTGACTTCCTATTTTATGAGCAATTTCATTTATAATTTTTCTTAAATTTAAATTTAGATAAAAGTTCAACAAATGAGCTTAAATAGAAGAGAGCAAGAGATTATGGACAATGAGAGATAAAAAAGATTAATAAAGAATAACTAAAATAAACAAGGGCAAAAAGAAAATTAGTCACAGAAGAGGAGACAAACATTAACACCAGGTAATTCAGTTTGGGCTATGTTTGGTGATGCTTTGAACAGGGTTGGGTCAGGCAAAGCTACATAACAACAAATTTTGGGGCGTATAAACATTTGGCGGCTACGTTAATCCCATTTGGCTCATGGTGTAGGTATCGGTCGGTCTTACCTTTCATGTGTTGGGTATCGCGGCCGTCGAGTCCAATTAAAACCAATCAAGCCCACCCAAAAAGAAATGACATTTAGTGGTGCCAATCAGGCTCTCATGGAACTGGGAGACCCATCGAATGTAGGTTGAGCTAGTCTGACCTCTAAAGTGCACAAGATAGTTTGGAGAACAAATATGTCAGTTTGGAGAGCAAATATGTCAGCCAAGATCTACGTTTGGACACTGGTCGGAATGGTAATCCAACCCAAGTGCCAAGTCATATACGGGCCACGAGACAACATGGTCAGGCAAAATGATCTGGGCTTGTCGGTCGGCCCGAGCAGACCCGACTCACACCCTTATCCTATCCATATGGCTTGACTTGTGCCGCATCTCAGTTTGTCTTTAGGCTATAGCATCTAGAACTTCACATGCCAAGTGTGACTACTTTGTAAAGATCCACCTAGAGTGTTCTTTTCTATTCATTACGTGGCAGCTGAATCTTCTTTAATTAATATTAATAGTTGAATAAACATCCAACGGTCTATATTTAAACAACGAAAACTTACGAAGAATAATTTCCCACGCCTCTTTGATCATCTCCCCCTCATCTCTTCAACTCTGCTTCTCCATTCTTAGAGAGAGAAAACGAGAATCCAGAGAGAGGGGTTTCTAGAGAGAGAGAAATGGCTCTAAACAAAGTGACGTCATCAACTCGTTCAAAGTTCATAAAACCTTTCACTAAGTACTCATCTTTTTACCATCAATTTTCCACCACCACCATAGATAACGAAAAAACCCTAGAAATCGAAACTTCAATCCCATTTATCAGCCACAAAATCGAACCACCATCAAGAACAGTCAAAACAACACCAAATGAACTTCTAGGGTTTTTCAAAGACATGGCTAAAATGCGACGTATGGAAATCGCAGCAGATTCTCTCTATAAATCAAAACTAATTCGTGGGTTTTGTCATCTTTATGATGGACAAGAAGCTGTATCAGTTGGAATGGAATCAGCAATCACAAAAAAAGATTGTATAATAACAGCTTATCGTGATCATTGTATTTACTTAGGTCGTGGTGGGAAATTAGTAGAAGTATTTGCAGAATTGATGGGTAGAAGAGATGGGTGTTCAAAAGGGAAAGGTGGGTCTATGCATTTTTATAAAAAGGAATTAGGGTTTTATGGTGGACATGGAATTGTGGGTGCTCAAGTTCCATTAGGATGTGGATTAGGGTTTGCTCAGAAATATATGAAAGATGGGAATGTTAGTTTTACTCTTTATGGTGATGGTGCTGCTAATCAAGGCCAATTGTTTGAAGCTCTAAATATGGCTGCTCTTTGGGATTTACCTGTTATTTTCGTTTGCGAAAACAATCACTGTGAGTGAAAAGATTATAGATAGGTGTGTTAAAGTTTGTTGACATCTATAACTTGAGAACTATTGACTATAGATAGGTGTTACCCCCGTGCCTTAGCAGATAATGTCCCGGCCGCACTTTAGACACCTACGTCTAAGCCCACAAGTACTGGTTTTGTTCTCGACCACGAGCCCACCCCAAAAGACCTCAGACACTTACCCATAGCCCAGGCTCTAGACACGCACGAGCAATGTGGGACTATCACATGCGGGTATGAAGACTAATGGTCAATCCCTTTCGAGGAAGGGATTCCCTTAGTTGGACCCCTATAAGAAGCGGGGTCGAACCTCTCTATGAAGAGGGGTCGATCTCCTTCTTAGACTATGTGGATTTTCCTTCTCAGGCCAAGGGCTTTTGGCAAAGGGAATCCTTCTTCTCTTCGAGGATAGAGAGGAATAGAGAGAAAAAATGGTGGTGGTATGGAGGTGAACATTAAGAATAAAAATAAAAACAAAGATGTTAAATTGGACATGTTGCCCTCTAGTAATTTAGGTCAAACTGGATTGACCCGGTCCAAAGCACCTAGCTATATGGTTATGTGAATACTCGTTCTTTGGGTTGAATATTCTCACACTTCCCGTGTCACGTTCTTTTGAGCCCTATTACGAGCTTTTTTTATTGGGTAACGAAGAGCTTGTGTGGTCCTTGTGCCTATCCCTGATGGGTATATTTTGTGGACATGGAGTTTGAGTCTAATTCGGGTATCACATATGAGTCTAACTCTAAACTAATTGGCTATGACCACGAAGAACCCAAATAAAATATTATTGGTTGTGAAAGCACCCTTTTCTCCACGTGCGATTATTCTCACATTTTGTCGGTCCTATGGTTTTATATCCTTTTGCTAATCTGAATTCTTTTTGTTGGTTTTGTAGATGGCATGGGAACAGCAGAATGGAGAGCAGCTAAAAATTCGGCTTATTACAAGCGTGGAGATTATGTTCCTGGTTTGAAGGTAAATTTGAATTTTATTAAGTTACAGTTATAGTTTTGGTCCCGAGTTTTGTATTTATGTTGTTATGTCTTTTGATTTGGATTGGTCCAGCCAAGTAATATGGCTCAAGTTAAACATATATGAGGAACATTATATTCTAGATACGAACGAAATATATGGTCTTCTATTTGTATTTGTTAGCAATTTGAGTTCAAAAACAATATTAGCATTTCAATTTGGGCTTCTAACACTTAAACTAATTCAAGGTAGTGAAATTTTAAGCCACCTCGAAGAGTTAGAGATTAATTTAGGTCAGGATTTCATCCATGTTTGTCTTTTCTAACAGGTGGATGGTATGGATGCTTTAGCTGTAAAACAAGCTTGCAAATTTGCCAAAGATTATGCACTTCAAAATGGACCTATTGTGAGTTAATATTGCACTTACCTGCTGCCACTTCAGAATACCATGTTTAGTTGTCAAAATCTATTTTTTATTCAGCTGTTTCCTTGTTCGGAATCTTCTAATTTCGATCTCTTCGTGTCCATTTTAGATTCTTGAAATGGACACATACAGGTACCATGGGCATTCAATGTCGGATCCAGGAAGCACCTATCGAACACGTGATGAGATTAGTGGCGTGAGACAGGTTAAAAACATCTACCCATTTCTCAAACTTCATTTTTGGCTTGTAAGAATTTTATCATGTTATATGATCTCACCTGTATTACTGGTATGATGCTTATCAGGAGCGAGACCCAATCGAAAGAATAAGAAAGTTGGTGTTATCTCATGAACTAGCCACTGAGAAAGAGCTAAAGGTAACTTAACTAGTTAGGATTCTAAAGTTAGGAGTCTTATTAAACGGATCAAAAGTTGATTGTTAGAGATATCAAGCAAGCAAAGGAAGATCTTAACGTGCGTATTCTTGTTGCAGGATATTGAGAAGGAAATTAGAAAAGAAATCGACGAAGCTATTGCTCAAGCCAAGGTAAAGAAAATGAAAAATTACAATAGCAAGAATGTGAAACGATATTATTTCATGTTATAATTAAAAGTCGCGGAAGCTATCGAACCTATCCTAGAAATTGATCCGATTATGAAGATTAATCGAAAAGCTAAGTCAAAATCAATATGCGAACAGAATTTAACGAGGTTCGGCCTAAAGCCTACGTCCTCGGGCGAACAAGAAATCTTTATTGAAGGATAGATGAAGACGACTCACACAACCCGCAAGTTCGTCCCAAGATGGTACCGTATAGAAATTAACCTCTATACTAAATCTTCGACGACCGAGAAATTTAACACCGCTCAAAACTATGAACAAAAAATTTCTCTCTCACTTGCTCTCTCTCTTTAGCTCTCTCTAAAGAAGAGTTGTTGTTGCTTGTGTTGATTGATGATAGGCTCTCAATACCCCATATATATATATATGCAAGGGTTTCCAAATTTTGAGTCCAATTTGGACTCAAAATTGGAGTCGGTGGAATGGGATGCCAATTCCACCGACCTTCACCAAACCGCCTACCAATTTGATGAAACCGCCTCTTACATTTCATTTTCGAAAAGCTCCACTTTGTTGCTTAAACTTCTATCTCCCATTGGCGGTTGTGCTTATGTTTGTCTCTGCTTCTACTTGTTATCAGGAAAGCCCAATGCCTGAACCATCTGAACTCTTCACTAATGTGTATGTAAAAGGCTATGGAGTTGAGGTAATTACCTTGGTGTTGAAGAAACTACATTTTTTTTTGTGTATGCGTCTTTTTCCCCTTGTGGTAACATAAATCACAAAGAAAAGTTGCTTCTCTAACTTAGGTCATCGAATGAAGAGAATGAATATCTCTTGGTTTTATATTTCGGAACTAAATCTTGCATCGTCTAGTTTTTTGCTTCAACTTAAGGTCTGTGATCCTAAGGGTTTCCTGGTCTCTACACTTGGTTGGACTAACTCAGGTCGGATATAGCTTCAACCTAAACGTGAGAATTTTCATTATATTTTCAGGCATATGGAGCTGATAGGAAAGAAGTTAAAGGCATACTCCCTTGAATGGGTCTCTCTACGAAAATTCAGGTTTTAGCTATACTTACATCTGCGGCTTCTCCGGGCTTGGCAGAATCTATTTATATATAGATATGTATGTGTGTGTCTGTATCTGTATATACATATATGTATATACTCCTATGTATTATTAGCTTTGCGATTAAGAGGAATATGTTTAGTTAGGGTCCGGGATTAATGCAATAATGTTTTGATAATAAGGCTGATGTATGTATTAATTTTGTGAATGAATGAATACAATGTGAAAATATCAATGCAACATAAATGTAAGTTTTATTACTTGGATCGAAAAATCTTGTTTTACACTTAACTACTTGAGATGATCCGTAGGATGGCAACGAACTACTATACAAATGGTTTTGATGGGTGTCGAATACCATTTAACCTAATCTCTTGCCATAAGCACCCCATACACCCCTCGCTACCTCGCTTCAGTCAAGCCGGTTTAGCTGACACGCTGACGCACTGTATGAGTAAATACATAGACGAACATGTCTTTTTGGCTAAATAACCTGGCACAAAAGTTTTGAGGTGAAGCAGTAATTTATCTACCTGGATGTTTTGACATATATAAAATTGGGTGGGGATCATTGGGAGTATAATAATAAAACAGAAGGATTAGTGAAGAAGACAAAAGATGAGGATTAAAAACATCACCGTCCATGAAATATGACAACTAATTAACTACTATTTCAGTCTAGAAATGGTGGTTGGTTGGTTGGTCTTTAACTCCTCCTCCTCCTAGGTGTTGTCATCTCTATCCCATTCCCCTTGGGGAATCCTATGTTCTTACATTTCCCACTTGTTACCTCTGTACTCACAGTATCACTACTTGTATTCAGGTAGGGTCTGGTCTAGGCCTAGGGGATGAAATTTATTAGGATAAGAGAGTCCGGGATCCTGAGAGCATACCCAACTCTGGTGGGGCTAGGTTCCCAAATTCAAATATAGTTACTGGGATTATTTTTGAAACTTATGTTTTTAAAATTCTCTCGAGAGAATTATATCAAATTTGAAGTAGAACTAACTCACACACGTATATCACGCACGTTTAAGTTTGAGTTTGGTCTTCATTTAGAAACCCACATTGAAATCAAAAAATTTAGGAGCTACCAAAATTTCTCAAGCTCCCAAAATTGGAGCACAGCACCATCACATTAAGCTTGCTCTAAGATTTGTAAAATTTTCCAAAAATGAGAGACTAATGTTAGTTTGTGATGTGTGAAAGTTTATCCTTCAATTCCCCTCCACCTAAGTTGTAGAAGAAGGTGAGGTGGATTTGAGGGAAAGATGAAATAGAATTAGGAGAGAGGGGATGAGAGAAAGAAATATGAGGTGGACAAATAAAAAGAATCATAATTACTAAAATGTCATAAATGTAGAAAAGAAAGATTTGATAATTAGGGGCCTAAATTGAAACTTACAAAATTGGGAGACAAATTAGACGTCGGACGATTATGGAGGCTAAATCAGTCGGTTGGTCACCAATTTCGTGTCAAAACAGATTGTAATGTGGTCTCTTTTCTTACTTACATTCTCAAAATTTGAAGACAGAATCATCTTCGAGGAAAAGCGATAGCAAGGAAGGAGGGAGAGGCAAAGTTATAAGGAGAGCAAGGGAAGAGAGAAACTCGTCTGCAGAGGGTTATTTGACTATTGTTTACAAACGAGTAATATTTTCAGGTTTACATAATGAGATAAAAAGGAAGAAAGAACGTGTGAGAAAGGTAAAAGTGGAAAGAGAAAAGTCAGTTGTTAGCTTGGGGGCTAGCTTTATTAGTTCATAAATATGGAGTATAATTTTCCAATAGGTCACAAATTGAGTGTCAACACGAAGCTAACACGTTTTTCTTCAATGTGTCAGGCGTGATAATTATTCTTTTTCTCAGTCCCGTTGAAACCTAATATGATTCTCTATTCTATTTTCTTGATAATTATTCTTTTTCTCAGTCCCGTTGAAACCTAATATGATTCTCTATTCTATTTTCTTTCTTTTTTTAATTTGAACAAAGTATAACTCAATGAAGGATCAAGGAAATTGTGGATTGGTGAACCAACCTGACATTATTGTAGGAACATAAAATATAGCCGTTGGGGAAGGATGCTCACTAGTCAGTACTCTGACCAAACATAAGGTGGTGACTGGTGAGTTGCAAGTTTCATCCCTTGTATTGTTAAATATTACACGAAACAAATATATTAATTGATGTTGGTAAGGTACATGTTTGGAATAAAGTGACTCCTATAGTCATTACAATAGCATTGATACATCCCTGAGATGTGATCAGCAACTGAACTACAAGCTCGAGTCCAACTAAACTACTTTATTTATATTTTTAATAACCCGAGCTCAATAAACCATCGATTTCACTTCTGGTGGAAATCAAATATGGGACTTCTAGGGTTCCGAAGGACATGCCTTACTAACTGAGCTATCAGATGTTGGCCGGAGAGCACACTTTTAGTTCGGGAAATAAAAAAAAAAAAGATTGAGTGGAAAACACATGTAGAGAAAAAAAAAATTGAAGTCCAAAATTTTAGAGTTTTGTTTTTAAGCCCTCTTCCAAACCACCCCATCACCACCATGTTTCTCTCCTCATCTTCGTTTTCATAATCAACTTCATCTTAAAATAAGAATAAGAAAAATATCCAAAAAGTTCTCAATGTTTTTCCAAATCTCTTACCACCTTCATCTTCATCACTTTCATTTCCATCACCTCTCTCTATTTTCTCTGCTTTTATCTATGAAGACCTCCATCAATGGAGTTCTTAAAGATAGAATTAGAAAAATGAAAAACGTAAGACTTGTATGTTTTTTGCTTAACAAATTTCGTGCGTCAAAGAAGCGAATTTGATCTCCTTTCCTTTCGCCAAAACTGTGAGAAATAAAGAGAGAAAGGGGAGGAGAGAGATACGAGAAGGAGAGAGAACATACCTTTCAATTTTCGATGCTAGTGGACCGAGTGGTGGTGGTGGTGACACTGAAGATGGAAAAGAGGGGCTAAAAACAAGTCTTTCAATTTTTGGACTTCAAAAAAAAAAAGATTCTCCCCACATTTTTTTCTTCCACCCAAAATATGTGTATCCCCATAACCAAAATTTTATTCCCTGAAGCAGCGGCATATACAAAATTTCCAGAGACGATAAAGTTTGTCCTTCAATTTGGTATATACAAAGTTTGTCCTTTCAAAATATTTCAATGTCATTATGTGGTATAAAATAATATCGTTCGCCAAATTGAAGGACAAAATATTTCAATGTCAATATGTGTATCCCCATAACCAAAATTTTATTCCCTGAAGCAGCGGCATATACAAAATTTCCAGAGACGATAAAGTTTGTCCTTCAATTTGACGAACGATATTATTTTATACCACATAATGACATTGAAATATTTTGAAAGCAACAATACTCACGAGAAACTTGATTCAGATACTTATGGATTGTCGTTTGGATTTACAAAGTCTGAATTCTCCATGTATATTACATGATGTAGATTTAAAACGATATAGTGTTTCGGATTTGATTATTACATGTATTTTTCCCACTTGTAACAAGAAATTCTCTATATAGAAAGCTAGTCTTTCATTTTGATTTTCTTTTTAAACGACGGGATTAGATGAGTACAGTAGAGAATCATACATCAAATGATGAAATATGCTAATAACGGCCATAAAACGGTCCAATAGACACTCATACCCCTACATGTCACTATTTTTTTTTTTTTTTGTTGAGGTTACATGTCACTATTTATAGTCTTAATATATAGTTTCAATAAATAGTGGTGTACAAAGCTAGTCTTTCATTGTAAGCATTGTCTAATAGGGGCAAACGTGTTACATATTAAACATGATTATGAAAAAAATGTCATTCTATAACTCTAAAATGTAGGAGTCTAAATCGGATCAACAGCATGCTCATCAGCTCATGCAAATACTTCCTCTGAATAAACCAGACGAACTCTATTTTATGTTTTTTAAATTACTCGGTGAATTCGGGGTGACACTTCGCAGATTGGTGCAACATTGAAATTAATCAATTATTAATATAAGTGCCTCGAGAGCAACTTAAATCGTCTAGGGACTTTACACAAGCACTTCATCCCCATAACGTCGGCCCCAAAACGGCAATGTCAAACTAAGTATAACACTTCTTTTAATCTTCAACTCACTTTGATAGTTTGATAACCACACATGCTAGGCCCATTTAGTACTCTTTCTCTCTCAGAAAAGTTCGGTTACCTCCACAATTCCCTATAACTCAATCCTCTTTTCAATGGTTAATTAATCTCGTTAGAGTTTTACATTGATTATCCTCTGCAGAGAATCTCATGTAACCAAATTGCATTAAGTTAATCTTTTAAATCAGAGTACCATTAATTTCATATTAATTTTGTGTCAGCGCATATGATACATTAACTGAGTTATCTTCAACAGTTCAAATTAAACTACTATATCGATGAGGTTTGTATTTCAACGGGTGATATTTAAAATAAAATTATATCTCCTCTAGAATGGCTAGTGATGCACATCTTGTGCTTTAAGATAGACAGACTCGAAAATTGATAGTTGTTGATCTAATTTATTCCATTAGTAGACAGACAGATTCGAAAACTTCTATGGTGTTTTTCTTGATCAAATGCAGAGAGAAAGAAGGGAAAGAACATGACAACAAGTGGGTAGACCATGGGGGCCAATACAAACCTTTGTGCTTCTCCATAAATAAGGAAATCTAACCATTGAAGATTTGTTTGAAATTCGGTTGGTGAATGGCTAAGTCAACTAATTCTGGTTTACTCCTATTTTTATTTTTATTTCATTTATATTTTACAAGAAATATTTTTAGGGTTCACATTTCAATGACACATACCCCCAAAAAAATGTATCTGTCAAATTTTAATTAAATAAAGCTGGTTTTGGAAGCTTTCTCTCTTTTATATCCATTTTCTCTCAACTATCTCTTATTCCTTTCTTCTCTCACTTCTATAATTTCACCAAACCAAGTAACTAACCATTACCTTCCCTTAAAAGCTAGTACTATACATTTCATAACATTATTGTAACAACTACCACAAATTTCTTCTTGTTTTATTATGTTCTTTCAAAGAATTTTCTATATTATAGAAATTAGAAAAGAATTGATCCCCAAAGATATCAAAGATACCATTTCTATGATCCAAATACCATTATCTATAAATTTGTAAATACCTCAAGATACAAATACAAATGTAAAAACTTATAATAATGTATTTTAGTGAAATTATTTTATAGGAATATCAAGAAAAGCATGAAAATTGAATTGGAAAGGTAATTCAATACAAAAATTGAATTGGATAGCCACTTGGACATTTGGACCACATGGAATTCAAGGGATCACCTCCAAATTCAATTTAACATATGGTTTTATGTTTTGTTAGGTTTCATTTCTTTGTATGAGAAAAGGATACTGTCCCTATCTCAAATTTAAATTTATTTAAGTGTAAAAAGAGGTTTGTGTGTTGTGACAATTTGGTCGAAACTCTTTTATTTAGTTTTGTTAGGACGTTTTGTTTTTATAGATATTGGTCTACATTATTGTAACACATGGTGATGTATGATTATAGGAAGAAATTAAGTTGTATGAACAAATTTATAAATCAAGGATTCTTATTTTCATTGATGTTAAATACCAACAAGAAAGAAAGAATTTGACTTCATTTATATATGAATTTATTTATATGTAAATGGTAGTAGTCTGAAAATAAAAGAATAATGCACTAAAGGGTGGCAAGAAAAGACAACTAACCGAATGTTTCTTATAAAATATCAAAATTTAGATACGTTTATCTTTATTGAATAATATATAGAGACATGATAATAAGTCACTATTAAGTAAACTATTTTATTTAGCTCTTCAATGGCATTTTCAATTGATATTGGGCTATAATATCCTAAGATGCTGATATATGATTATAGGCTGAGAAAAGGCTTCTACTACGCAAGCAAACTTCTCGGTTGGGAGAGTAAATAGAGAGGATCAGGTGAATATACAAGTGAAGAAAGAAGTGCAATACTAAACCACCACCATCTGGTTTTCTAAAAATCAACTTCGACGAGACGTTTTTTAATGATAGGGGAGGTGCAGCTATTGTGTGCAGAAATGAGGAAGATAAGTTTGTTATGGCTTTGATGAGGAAATCCAGATCTTCATCGACAATGGAGACCGAAGCTATTGCAGTTCGATTGGCAGTACAAATTGCTCTATCTATGCCGGAATA
>BEHA01045214.1:61102-75635 GCA_002897215.1 Eschscholzia californica subsp. californica | reverse complement strand
TTTGATTAGCACAAATATAATATGCATTACACATTTTGTCAATGGACTCAAGATCTTAAAATGTCCCCAGGACATTTTGTCTATGGATCAAATGTCTTGAAATGTCTATAAAGACATTTTGTCTACAAATTTCAATGTCTTGAAAATGTCTATGAACACATGTTATCTATAATAAATCATTTGAAATGTCTTGAAATGTCTACGGGACATTTTGTCTATGAAAGTACGTGAAAGGCTGGCAATAATTAGTATCAATCAACGGTGACTAAAGATTTGCTCTATTACATTTAGGCAGTCGAGGAAACGAGCGTTGTACATTATCTAACCCCACTGGCCAATACGGCAATCAGCTTTTAATTTCCAAACGTCATTCAAGGCCAGGCTGGAAGCCATGTCGTCATTACTCCTGAATAATTCACATGACAATATTACCCCTACTCTATCATATGGTGTTAATATCATTTCGCCCCCTAGAGATAAGTAACTCACCAAAACGACCTCCTAAAGATGACGAACGTCCAACATAGCCCCCCTAATCCTTAATTTTGTCACATTTTCTGATGAAATGTATTTTCTATTCCAAAATTGCTCTTATGTTATTTGTTACAGTTTGTATTCTGTCAAGAAAAAAATATTAGAGAGAACTTCTTTTCAACATTTCGCCACATTCATCTTTTATCCACCATCTGCCGTTTCTTTTTTTGTTTCTTCTAAATAAAAAGAAATATTTTTTTAAATATAGTTTTAGGAATCCAAAACAGAATTGGTTTGGGAAAAACTCTCTACAAACTTGTGGAGTCGAAGCTCACAATTCAACTTATTATCTATTTTTCTAAAATTCATTAGTTTTTTTTAACTTCTTAGCCTGAATTTGAACACCAAAAGTTTTAGCTAAAGATGTGTCGATAGTACTTTTAGTTTCATATCTTCTTTGAACAATTGTGTCTCGACAAACTGGACTTTAAAGTTGAAATTTAACCCCTAAATGACTTTAAAAATTCGATTACCTAACCGAATTAGAGTATTAATAGACTACACTAATAAAATCTCTCTTTCCCATTACGCAGGTGTTGCTTATGATACTTCAACTATCATTTTGATTACTATTACTACAATGCAGTATGAAGGAAAAATTTCGACATTTCTTGAAAGTCTATCAAGTTTACGAGTTCTTTATTTAACTTGAGTTCATCAAAAGGTTCAACTTCATATCAGCTAAAAATCTCCTTAATAAGCTCAATAAATAAATTTTGTACTACAATTTTCTTTCAAGATTCATTCATGTGAAGCTGGCTAGAAATCTTTAGGTTTCGAATTTAGGAAACCCCAAGAACCGACTTTTGTTTGAGAGAACTTCCCAAAACCAATTTATATATACAAATTGAGAAAACGAAAAAATAGAAAAAGATGAAGGATTTGATTGACATGAAAATGAAATGGTGAAGAAATAGTAGTGGAAGAAGATATTGTGATTGAAGAAGAAATGGCGGTGGAAGAAGACAAAAAGGCGAACTTCCTTTGTAACAAAAAAAAAAAAATAGTAAGAAAGAGTAATTTGGGAATAGATATGCTAAAATTTGGATGTAGGGGGCTATTGTATAAACTGGTTATCTTATCCTAAGGGGCCATTTTGATAGATTGGTATATTTAGGAAGCCAAAATGGAATTAACCCCTATCATATTTACTTCTCAATCAACCATATTTCCCTATTAACCCCTGAAATTTCAGCCTGGCGATTTCAGACATCCGACAAGGACAAAAATATACGCCAGTTGTCACCATCATTTAACAGCTAGATTCACTTTTCCAGTTGTCATTTCATTATTGGAACATTAAAATACGTTTTCCTTTTTTTTTCAGAAAAAGCACTTTTTGTACCAAATTATAACCTTGATCAGTGAATATTCACTTTCAGAAAAAGCACTTTTTATACCAACTTATAAACATGTTTAATTTTATATTTTCACTTTTAGTCCCTCCAATCATTTACTAATTGCTTTTTAATCTGTCTTGTTAAGCGAACAAAACTTTCTGATTGTATAAAAATTAGTGACTTGTTTGGCTGACTCATTCATCTTTTACCCTTTTTTACTTTCTCTCTCTCTCTCTACTTAATTTTTTAACTTTCTCTTTCTAGAATGCCCAAATAAAGAAGAAGAAGAAGAACTCCCAAACCCAAAACCAAACCGCGTTTTCTTCTTTGACTCTCCCTCTAGTTTCAACTTTCATTACGTCTTTTCTTCTCTCTTTCTCTCTCTCTAAACTAGGGTTTATATAACTAAGAGAGAGAAGAACGAAGACGAAGAAGAAGAGGATTAAGATCGAAGCATTACCGCTAAAATGTCGATTAACGGTTTCTCGATTTCAATCTTTGTTACTTTATTATTACTGATTTCATTTCAATCTTCAGATTCAATTAGATCTTTCCGTGATAATAGTAAAAGAGATACAGATTTGATTGGATTGAATCATTTACCTAGGTTTTCCGAAGCACCTGAGTACAGAAATGGTGCTGAATGTACCAAAAGTTCATCATCGGCGTCGTCATCATCGTCGTCGTGTGATCCGTCTCTTGTTCAAATAGCGATGACGCTTGATTCAGAATATCTCAGAGGTTCAATGGCGGCAGTTTTATCAGTATTAACTCACGCTTCTTGTCCTGAAAATATATTCTTTCATTTTATAGTAGCAGAATCTGATTCATCAAACTTAATTCCTTTATCTAAATTAGTTCGATCTACTTTTCCTTCTCTTAATTTCAAAGTTTATCTATTCAATGATAATCTAGTGAAAACCCTAATTTCATCATCAATTCGAATAGCTCTTGAAAATCCACTAAACTACGCAAGAAATTACTTAGCTGATATACTTGATGTTTGTATAAACCGTGTGATTTATCTAGATTCAGATCTACTAGTAGTTGATGATATTCAAAAACTTTGGAACATTTCATTAACTGGATCAAGAATTATTGGAGCACCTGAATATTGTCAAGCAAATTTCACAAAGTATTTTACAGATGGGTTTTGGTCTGATCCAATGTTATCTAGGGTTTTCAAAGGAAGAAATCCATGTTACTTTAACACTGGTGTAATGGTTATGGATTTAAGTAGATGGAGAGAAGGAAATTATAAGAAAAGAATTGAAAGTTGGATGGAATTACAAAAACAAAAGAGGATTTATGAATTAGGTTCACTTCCACCATTTTTATTGGTTTTTGCTGGTGATGTTGAATCAATTGATCATAGATGGAATCAACATGGACTTGGTGGTGATAATAAAGTTGGAAGTTGCAGATCTTTACATCCAGGACCTGTTAGTTTGCTTCATTGGAGTGGTAAAGGGAAGCCATGGACAAGACTTGATGCTATGAACCCTTGTCCTTTGGATCATCTTTGGGCACCTTATGATCTTTATCAATCATCATACCATCAAATTCATCAACAAAGACAACAACTTTATCAGCAAAAATCCACCTCTTCTTCTTCTTCATTATGAAAGGTTAGAGATGATGATCTCTTATCTCTCTAAATCTTTAATTTTTTTTTTATGATGATTCATTTGTGTATAGTTTGAGATTGTAGATTAGAAACACACTATTAGAGGACTATTAGGGTTGAGGGTTAATGTTATTTTTTGGTATTGTTAATTTCTTTCATTTACTTTTAAGTTAGGGGGTTTGATTTTTTTATATTGTTTAGAAATTTTGAACAATCAACATTCTTGGTTGATTTGTATGAAGGGGAAGAAAGGTGATTTGGGGATGTGGAGGAGTTGGAAAGAACAGAGTAATAATAGAGATAAATTCATTTCATGTTTCTTCAATTATTTCTTGGATTCCAAAGTTTTTGCAATTTTTTTGTTTACAAAAAATGATGTATAGTAGGAATATCTGAGTCGACCACAGATACCGTATCAGAGCTAGTGTCTCGGAGATGAGTTAGACCGAGTGACATTACCCCCTGGGAGAGAGTGCTAAGTGACTATAGCCCCCCAGTGTTGGCCGTTGAGGAGAGTTATTAGCATTATCTCATAAAGACTGGCCATGTGGTCCGACCAGTCGACCACAACTAAGACTGGCCATGTGGTCCGACCAGTCGACCACAACTATTGTCTTAGATCTCGTGTATGGGATGTGTCAGAACTGAATAACCTTGCACTTGCAATATGGATGAGCTTTGGGAAACCTTCCCTTCGAAGTCGATTTCGGATAGAGCTAGTCTTATGGTCTCCAACAATATGGTAGGCAAGATGTGTGAAAACATAGAACCATCGAACACATTAACCGTTGAGCTACGATCGTCCCAGATTTTCCACTATAGATCACTCCTGGTTCTAGTTTATTTTTTGGGTGATTATTACCATGTGAGATTTAAGTTTTTCTTGAATGATTTCAATGTGGGTTTTAGCATTGGATTCTGTTATGATTGCATCTAATGCCAGATAATTGAGCACATGAAGTGTCTTTCACACTTCAAAACTAAAACATTAAAAAAGTTAAATGGTTAATCACTAAATCTTTCTTTATTAGAATTAAGACGAGGAGTTTGCTTTAAGAATAATAAACAAAGAATCCCATGAGGATGAGAAGGTTCTAGAAAAAGAACAAGTGCTTTAGGGGTAATTTGTTTTAGTTTATTGGGATGGGGGGTTGTTTTAGAGCAACAAAAAGATTTCCTAAAACACAAAATTTTAAAGGAAAGGGGATTTTATTAAATTTTTCGAGACAACGAAATTTCTTCTTCGTCTCCGATCACCATTTCTCTATCGTCATTATTCCGGCTAAGCAAAAGGATTCCCTTCGCCTAAATCCCCCTTCATTTTAGACGAAGGATAAGAAATCCCTCTTCGTTAGATTAATTTGGCGGACCAGCCACGAAATCCTCAATGGAGGGTTTTAGGTGAAGCCCTTCATGAGACTGGATCTCTTAGGTTTTGGAAAAGTGAGCCCTTCTTCCAGAACCGCGAGTATAAAGAGAATGAGAGTTACGGTTTTAAGAGAGATATAGAGCGAAACATTTAGCAGAGAGAAAAGGAGAGAAAAAGATCTAAAGAAAGCAAGTATAGGTCTCCTCAATAACAAAATTTGTCCACCACTCTTACCCGCGTGGATAAGAAATGGCGGTAGAGGGGGATTGGAGGAATTAACTTACAAGGAAGAAAGATCTGCTGGTAATTCTCTTGTTAAAATATCTCCAATCTCGTAGAGAAAACTTGTAAAAGAAATTGAGAAGAAAACGAAGGCTTTAAAACATGATAAATAAAAGCAAATTAGCATCTTTGGAACCATTCATTTCACCCCACATATTCAAAGCTTAAGAGTCATCACATGTCCCATATGCTAAAGAATCTTCACCTAAATTATTTGCAGAAATAGACACATTGGGAACAATAGGTGAGAAGTCATCTTTCATATTACAAGAAGTATATGGAACAAAAGTTGTTGAGGTCCACTTCCCTGATTACTTCACTTTGTTTTCATTATCAAAATCTCAACTTAGGTCTCTTAGGTGCTGTTTGTTTTTTTGTGTGGGTCTGAATCTGAATTGGCTGAATCTGAATTGGCTGAACTGAATTGGCTGAATCTGAATTGGCTGAATCAATTCAGAAGTTAGATGTTTGGTTTTTATAATTAAAATCATTAGGTCTGAATCAGCATTTTGACATTTTTAACCCTGATCATCATTTAAAATAAAAAAGGAAACCCTACTTTAAAACCCAAGTCAGCTACAACAAAAGAAATCCCCAGCTCTCTAGGGGTTTTTTGTTGAACTAGCTCTCTAGGGTTTTGAAAAGGGAAATGGTGTTATGGTACCGAAAACCCTAGTTAGATCCACTTCTCTCCTGCTCTCTCTCACCAAAAGCTGGAAGGCTCCCTCTCACTGACCCTTTCTCCTTCTCTCTCTCTAGAATCATAGATTAGGCAATGTGCGGTCTGGTGGTGGTGTTGTATGTGGTGGTGTGTTTTTGTGCTTTTGTTGTTGTTTGTGGTGGTGGTCTTGTGGTGGTGATACGTGATCGAGGAGAATACCATTTTGTGTGAGTGGAAAACCATTTGGTGGTGGTGTCTGTCCAGCTTTCCTCATTAGTTACAAAGAGGGTAATCCGTTATTGGGTTTGTGCCAAAACCTTGATGTGGGGAGAAAACCATCTGGTGGTGATTTTGTTGGTAGTGGTGGTTTTGGTGCCTTTGTGGAGGTAGTGGATTTTTGGTGGTGGTGGTATTGGTTTTGATGGTGGAGGTGGTAATGGTGGTCTATTTTGTTGTGGCGGTTTCTGGTGGTGGTGTGGTATGGTTGATGGTGGTGGTGTTGTATGGTTGGTGGTGGTCGTCGTATGGGTGGCGGTGTTCCTGTGGTGGTGGTGGCGGTGGCGGTGGCGTGGTGCTAAAATATTTTGAGAGAATATTTCTAATTCATGGAGGGCATAAAAGTCATTTTCACACATTTCAGATATTGGTCCTTATTTCAGACTTCTTTTGAAGTCTGAAAATTGTGGGTCATTTTTCAGCCCATTCAGACATTGACTCAATTCAGACAACATTTCAGATTTTTCTAAATAAGAAAAACAAACATCTGAAATCTGAATTGATCCTAATTCAGATTCAATTCAGATTTCAGATCTGAAAAAGTAAAAAAACAAACAGCACCTTAGCCTATAAAGCTACTACCAAAAATGCTGTAAAAAATTTAGAGATTTTTTGTTAGATCCTGTTTATGATGTTAAAATTAGTCAGAATCTTCCGCGTCTTACTTTTCTTTTAGACTTAATTGTTGTTTGGTTTACGTCAAAGAATACTGGTGTATCACTACTGTTAGCTCACAACTCCAAAAATGTAAGATGTGGATCAAGAGATGAAGTTTTCCTCCTATTTTTTTGAAACCCTGTATTGATATTAGGGTGGTTTGATTTCGGTATTAGGGGTCCATTTTTGGACGCAAAACCCAAATTTTCTTATCTTAACCTATGAAACTCTAACGTTCTCTCTCACCGTTACCATGCACTACTACCATCTCCACCGTCATCATTTACTAGAAATGCAGAGAGTTTGGTTCGAACCCTCTCAGATTCATACGGGTGAGAGAAGTGTTGCGATTGGAGAGGTTCCTAGAGAGACAGTTAAGTGTCGGCAGCCACTAATCTTCTTCTTCTTTCTCTTTTATGTGTTTAAAAATTGACATGGTCCACTTGCATAGACCAAGTAAAGAAGGTATGTGGGTGGGGTTTCAGAACTGTGTGACATAACTTCCCCAAGTTATCCCCAACCACCCCTACTAGTGAATTCCGTCTCTCACTCTCTAGAGATTGGGTAAGAATGAGGAATAAAAAATGGTTCCCCATGAGACCTAAAAAGTGGGTCAAAGATGTCTCAATAAATAAGATTCCCAAGTCTAAAGATCTTTTGACGCCCTAAACCCAGTTAACGATACTATCTTTGTTTCTGACACCCTAGGCCTGAGTTGAGGGTCGGTCCCTGACTTTTTTGAGGCCCAAAGTGTAATTAGTAAATGTGACCCCATATGTTTTAGTATAGAAATATAATTTTTGACACTATTTTTTCGAAAAAAATTCTATTTATTAAGGTGCAACTTGGTATGTAAAGTTGTGGAGGTTTGTGACATATGTGAGAGAGATGGAGGGATAAAGAAGAGAGGTATGAAAAAGTGTGGAGGGATAGAGTGTGTTTGTGTCTGACTCATTGGTAGATTACCAAGAGGTATTTCACGCTGCCGTCAACTTTTACATGCGAAGATGGCTAGAGTAGAGAGAAATGATAAGGAGGAAAATAGTTTGAAAAAAAAGATAAATAATATGGGACAAATTTGACTATAGAAATAAACCTGAGGGCCAAAATTTATAGTTGGTCACTACTGGGGCTTAAGTTAATGTTGGTTATAATAGCAGGGGCCACATTTGGATAAATCATTTCAAATTAGGTTATGTATATGAAACCAGCAATGAAATGTAAGGCCCGTATGAGCAGTTGTCATTTTAAGGGGCCTGCACGTGATCCTCTAAGTTATGGCCTGGGTTGTTCGTTTCATTTTAAAGGCACATCCATGATACTCCCAATTGAAAAGTTAAACTAAAATGTGACCCCTACAACTGGGTTGCCCAAATCGAGGCTTTGCTCGTTTTGGCCCAGTGTTTGCCCTGCATGAGCCAATGGTATAAGGTTTGTTCATGACAAAGACTCTATGAGTCCACCCAGAAGGCTTTGCCATTTACCAAGCTTGAGCGTACACTTGTGGTCTTTTTTTTATCCTCGCTTAATCTCTTTGCTTTTCGCTCATTTTTTATTTCTCATTATGTCGTACGTGAAATAACGTTTCTTCCGAATGCTAGTTAAATGCCTTCATTCATTCAATACTTAAATAGACAAACACAATCTTCAACAAAAAAAATAAAAAAAATAGACAAACACAAGTTGATGGCCAAACTCATGATACACAACCTCCATATAATTAACACTTCAACTTATGAAACACAACAATCTTTTGTTGATGACCCTGAAATATGAGAGCCAAACGAAACTTAATGTTGTAATAGGCAATTGTTACAACATCAAAGGCGTAGAAGGTTCTATCCTCATTACGTATAGTCCTATTGATCTTCAACTTGTTGATATTCTGGAAAAGAGCTTATCTAAACCCTCTTTTGACTCTCCAAAGAAAAGAAGCTTATGCACTGTGAAGAGCTTCAGCTTGAGAGGGGAGGGGGATACAGGAAGGTCTGGTCAAATTAGAGAGGTTGAAGACCAGGGTCGGCCCAAGTATATAGGAGGCCCCGAACGAAATTAAAAATTAGGGCCCCTTACAATGGTTATTAGAAAAAAAATTAAATAGAATTTAAACAATGCAAAGGGTAGGAATCGAACCTTTGACCTTTTATCCAAGATCTAAACTCTTTACCACTAAACTACACTTTAAATTATGTTTGAAATTGGTTTAAATTATAATTAGTTTTTCGAAAGTTACATACGAAATAGGAAACATGAGGCCTTGATTATTTGGGGCTCAAAGCGACCGCTTTGGTGGCTTTGGTCACGGGCCTCCCCTGTTGAATACTTGAGGGTGTATAACAGGTGTAAGGCTTGTGTAAAGTTGTCCAAGATATTGGGTGGTATATTGGAGGTGTAAATCAAGGAGAAGTTAAGAGTGTAACTCTAATTAGTTAGTTAATCAGTTATATAATAACAGACGAGTGAAATAACAAGATACTAATCAATCCTTTAAAATTGTCACCCCAAGTGAAACTTAGAGAGAGGGAGTCAGAGAAGGCGGGAGAAAATGAGAGAAGAAGAAAAAGAAAAGATGATGAAGGAGATGGTGGTGGTGAAGTGGTGATGGTAGCTGACCGACGGTGGTGGAAGGAGAAAAGAAACAAGAAGATTTATGAAAAAGAAAGAGACTTGGTAGTTATTAGAGAACGATAAATGATAAGGAAGAAAATACAATTGAAAAGAAGGTAAAAGAAAGGATAACCAATACATGGACAACTAATTTTCTTATGTTGACAGCTATTTTTTAGGGACAATCAAAAAAATAAATTTTTTATATGGACAACAATTTTTAAAGGGACATCAATATGTTATTTTTCAATCTTGTCCTCTAAAAATTAGAGGTTTTATTTTAAGTCCTCTCTTCTTTCTTCCATAACCCTAAGTTTTATTCCACTTCTTCTTCATCACCTACAAATTTGTAGAGAGAGAAACTTTGGGAAAGTCGTTGTATTTTTGTATCAAAATCTACTTTTTTTTCTCTCTCAAATCTGTTCTTCTTCATAAATCTAAGAACCCCTTCAAATAAATAAAAAAAACTTAGAAAATTGTATTTTTGGATGCAACACAAGTCAGACTGCTGTCGGGGTCATTTTTCAGGCTCCATCTCTGTTCTGGTTCACATTCGAACTACTTGGAATCGCCCAAAAAAATTAATAGATGCATGAACTATCAAGAGAGATCGGTGCTATGTCTGATGGAGTTAAATCTGAAGAAAATCATAAAGAACTTAGCAGGAGGTTTTCTTTATTCAATTCTGACACGAAGCTACAATGAATTTATAGTGATGGAGAGCACGTGAAGAGGATTTTGGTGCTTTATGTTCCCTCCATGAGTTTGTTGTTTGGGAACAATACGGGGTATTTACTAGAGATTAAGTTATGTGATCTTTGTTGGTGTAGTAGTAGATAAAAAACCAGTAGTATAGGGATGATATGGATGTATAATGGAGTACATTTTTATACACTTACAGCGGTGGTGAATTGTAATGAAATTGGCACTTCTCTCTCAAAGAAAAAACATAAACTCTCACATGACTTTCTGGTAGACTATCCGAATTAGTCGATCTCATCTTCGTTCCATAATACAATATCCTCTTCATTGAACTAATCATGTTGTTTTAGAATTGATGGGAGTTTAGATAGAGAGAGAGGGATGGGTAATGGTTGTTTATGGAAGAATAAAAAATGAAGGTAGGGTTTATATAACAATATGAACTGAATATAACGTAGATAGAAGAAATTAGATTTTCTATTTCTAATTATTATTGTTTTTGTTAATGGTCCACAAATTAGTAAATGTTAATATTTAAGGCTTTATGGAGTTGTCCCCTTATTAAATCAAAGTCAACTAAGTCAAACATAGTTGTCCATATAAGAATAGTGATTGTCCACGTATTGGCCACCAAAGAAAGAACCAACGGTTGAAATGAATGAAAAGAAAATTAGAAAAAACCATATTGAAAGTTAGTCACCTTTAAGATGTCATTTACTAAACTGATCATTTTAGAAGGCCAACACGAAATTGATCTGCCACAAAACCACCCAATATACAAAAGGTCGCTGTTTCAGAGAAATATAAAAATGATCTGTGGTACAAAATTTTGAGTGAAATTTTTCTAATTTCTTTTTTTGTTTTTCCAGTTCCTACCATTATTGGAGATTTTTAAATATTTTTCTTTTCAATTTTTTTTCATTTTCCTCTTGCCGAGAGAGAGAGAGAGATTGTGAAGTTCGTGGTTGGAAGTGGTAGCCGGAAGTAATGGCTTGAGGTGGAAGGAGATGGAGAAGAATAATAAGTTCTGTTGGCCCGTATAATTTAACAAAATTTACAAGAAAGAATTTGAAACTTTTTTACTAATAATTTTCGGATTTCTCTAAGGTGAGTGACTATACAAAAAAAATTGTGAAAGGTTGAAAAAGACCTCCAAATGTCACTCAGGGTAGAAAAAAACATGAAATGCATTATGTCATGGAAACCTTGCCCCAAATTTGTGATGGATGAGTGCCTGGTCATGCATAACTCCACTGTCCCAACCTATCAATTTAAGAAACTTGTCTAAAGCTTTATCACTCTCCCTCTCTCTCTAATCCTCTGTAAAATTGACAATGGAAACTTCAACTTACTTCCATGTTCCACAGTACCATTTGCATGGCTGAAATATGTCCTTATGGATTGGGTTAGGTGAGACTCTTGGCCCACCTGTTTTCTACTCTCTCTCTCTCTCTAGGTAAGTTGAAGCTCCATGGTACTGCCAACCAGAAGTTTCTCTTCTTGGGACCCTGTTTAGGTACTAGTTTTTTTTTCTCTTTGGGTATTTACTTTGTGTTTCATTTGTATTCCCCATATGCCAAACTTCAACCATCAAAACTAGGTAATTTTTGCAACTTCATCAAAAAAAAAAAAAGGTAATTTTTGCAAGAACTTGTATGATAGTAAAAAAGCAACATAAATAGGAACTCTCTCTTTTAATATCAATAATTTAGTTATCAATATGCATAGATTTCAGAAACAGACAAGGATCTAAAACCAATTTTAAAAAGAAGAAGAAGAAGAATATGATTTGGATTATATGCTGAAATCAGAAAACAAAGCACATGCCTATCCATCCTGCTTCCCTTTTTGATTGTTAAATTTTCCTTGTATTTGTCTCCATTATACTTAATTTTCTTTCCCTCTTCTTAGACTGAGAAAGGAAACCCATGTTTCTTTCTAGGGCTTATCTTGAGGAATTATGGTAGAACAGATGACAGAAACTCACAGAGAGCAATTTGAGGTAAACCCATTTCTTCTTTAACTCAAATCAAGATACCCATTTCTTTAATTTGAGTAATTCAATGTGTTTATTTAGGGTATATGTTGGTGATCTCTATTGTGCTTGCTAAACTCTCAAATTTGGGGGTTTTTTTAGTTGAGTTTGTAGGATCTCATTTCTTTTTTGCTTCAAGTTCAAATTTCATATGGTAATTGTTTGTATATGTTAGTATAAACAGAAAGAAGAACAAATGATTTCCGATAATGATGTTGTGGCATCGATATCGTTTGGTAGATTCGAGAATGACTTGTTGTCTTGGGAAAGATGGTCATCTTTCTCACAGAATAAGTACTTGGAAGAAGTTGAGAAGTGTTCAACTCCTGGATCAGTTGCAAGTAAAAAAGCTTACTTTGAAGCTCATTACAAGAAGATTGCTGCTAGGAAAGCCGAGCTACTAGAACAAGAGCAAAAACTTGAGAATGATTCCCCGGGATCAAATTATCCAACTAGTCGAAATCAATCTGAAAATGGCAGCAATTTTGAGTTTGATACACCTCGTGTCGATCTAGTCTCTAGCGCTCGTAATGAGGAAAGAAATGAAGTTGAAGATTGCCTAGATTGCGAGGACTTATTCACTCTCGATATTAAAGAAGAAATGGGTACCCAAAGACGTACATCGTTCTCTCAGAAGTCGGATGAGGCTGTTTCGGTTAAAGAACACCTATCGACAAGATTACAGGTCCGATCAGAAGAGGTTGCTCTTGTGGATAAAGAAGATAACAATTCAGAAGGATTACAAACACAAGTTGAAGAGTTGCCCGAATCTGTCGCAGATGAGAAACATTCAACAGGGGCTTGGGATGAACCAAAAGAATTGCCTGTCGTTATTAGTGAAGAGAACAAGTTGACAGTATCTGAGGCTCGATCCGAAGAGGTGAATGTTGAGCTTCAAAAACAGGCTTATTCGTCTGGATCAAAACCTAAGACTAGCAAGTCCCAGGTGAACAAGGCGGGTAATACTAAATTGAAGCCTCAAAGGGAGTCTCAAAAGGTGAAATACAAAGATATTTTTTTTCGTACTGATCGGTTCATGCTAGTAGTTATATAGTGATCATTCATCTCTTCTTTTTCTCCTATGTTACTTAGATTGTTCAGAAAAGTCCAGCTCCGAAGGAGAGGACTATAGCGAAAACCAAGCACAAGCCAGAGAGGCCAGCCACAAAACCGGCTCCAACTTCAGTTCCAAGAGTAGCTAAATCTTCACCTGGTTCTCGTACGATATCTACTTCTAGGAATATGATAAGGAAAGAAAGTAGTCCATCTTTGCTGAGCAAGAAGAATGTTTCCACAACGGGAAGCAAGAGACCAACTTCTGCTTCACTTGGCATGTCACTAAATGAGGCACCAAAAAAGGCGGATTCATCTTTTCTCAATTCAACGAGAAGATCGTTAATTATGGAGAGGATGGGCGATAAGGATATTGTCAAGAGAGTATTCAAGGCCTTTCAAAACACTTATGACCCATCAAAGCCTCGCGTTAATGTAGTATCCTCAGCTCCTCATAAGGTTTGATCATGTCTTCTTTTCTCTCTTCACCTTGAACTTGAACATGGGCTTAACCATTAAACTTGTTATACTGTATTATGGTTAGGTGACTCCAGTTGAGTAGTTTGAGGGTCTCAACTTCGTCGATTTCTTGTTTCTGGTTTACCTTGTTTCGTAGGTATCGGACAATGCGACAGCACAAATTGCTTCTTCACTGCCTCGAGGAAAGGATACGGAACGGTAATGTTCGACCATTAAACTAAGTGCTCTTATTGTTCTCTGGATGAATTTACTCTGTTAACTTGGTCTAATTGACTTGTATCTTTTCAAGAAAATATGTAATTGTGCTTTTGAGCTACTTTGCGATCTAAAATCTCAAGCTACCTGCAGAAAGGGCACACCGACTGGAAAGCTGAGTAATCAAAGAAAACAAGTCGGCGGAAAATCTAACTCTCTCTTGTCAGGGTAGGGTGTTCTAAATTTTCATTCTTCGATGATCCGTAATACTGCAATACAATCATATTCTTAATTATTCATATTTATCCACTGTGAAGGAGAAGGACAATGTGAATCGCTTAGTTGTTAGCCTTGTCTCATCAGGATTTTGGGAGCTATAATTTTATAACTCCCAGGCTTATTCGTGTTGGAGTTAGTCCCACATTGGTTGTGGGAGGGGGTGGTGGTTACTCTATAAGTGTGAGGGGAAACCCCACCTCTTAATACTAGCTTTTGGGGTGGGATAAGCCCAGGACCACTTTGAGACAAGTAAGGCCCATGATCACACCCATAATTCAGGATCACTTATTATGTATAACAATGATGAACAAGCCACTGAGAGGATAATCTTTGGGTCAAAGATGAATTCCAATCTAAAACTCAATTTCGAACTCCTCTGTTCTTGTGCAGGCCGGCAAGAGCATCTATTGGCAATCAAACAAATACAAAAGCTACG
>BEHA01045214.1:34444-60864 GCA_002897215.1 Eschscholzia californica subsp. californica | reverse complement strand
CTCGAAGGCATCATCGACCATAACGCCAGAGTCTGAAGGTGACAAATATATTCAACGTATCATGTGAAGGCGAAGAGGTAGAGTGCCCACATGAATTAGACTGATATATAATGTTAAATTTTGATCTGTAGTTAGTATATATTGGAAGCATCCAGCATTGATTGATGTGAATGAGATTAGATAAGCTGGATTTATATCCACCACATAAAACCAAATCTATTGAAATTTCTTGTTCTAGTTGGTGGTGGGGATCTTGTAATGCCTATCATTAGGTAAGAAGTTGTCATACTTTTTTGACAGAACTGACTGTCTTTTTCTTTGTTGCTCTTACTAGTTTGGGAACCACAAGTTTGTACCCTATTACTACTTTATATTTTGTAATAAGCAATAATCAACTTAAGACTTCATATCAGTGAATATTAAAGAGGTAGGGTCTATAGGTGGGTAGGGTCTATAGGTGCTCCGGAAAATTGCGATAGGGCCACCCTCACTCTTAGTGCCCTCACAGACTTGGATCAGGCCTGATCCATGTTAGATTTGAACCTCAAACTGCCCTAATCCATATTAGGTTTGAGCAACACGGGCTCAGACCAATCCGAGTGCCCTCGGACTGCCTTGTCCTTGGATCTCGGACTGCTCAATCCGAGGCCACGGGGAGTGAGTACTACGAGAGGGGTGACGCTATGGCAATTTTCAGGAGCGCTTATAGACCCACCTTATTAAAGATTGTACTAATTTGATAGTTTTCTTGGGTTCACATATAAATAAGTGAAGGAAAACTCTAGGGCTTTTATTCATGTCCTAAGGACAACATGGAGTAAAGTACCAAAATTTTCTTGTTTGGTAGGAGGATTCCTAACTGGGATTCATAAAAAAAAAATGAGATTTAGTAGGATTCATGATTCTTTTGTCTGTTTGGCTACCAGAAATCCTTGGACTCTTGAATCCTAAGGATTTTTAAGTCCAAAATTTGTATTGGACCAAATCCAACCCTACCCATTTGGTAGGATTTTGAATTAATAAACCAAAAATTTCAAATTTAAAATAAGGAAATGTATATATGTATTTCTTTAAAATAATATTTATTTACAAAATAATTGTTTAAATTTCTTTTCTTTTCATAATCCGTTATTTTCCGAAAATCATTCTTTAAGATTTTTTTTTCAAAAACCATTCCCCCCTCGGATCACCAAAAAAATCGTTTTCCCCCGGAAATAGTTTTTTCTCGAGAACTTTTTCGTCTGAAATTTTTTTCCCAGAAACATTTTTTCTCAAACCAGTCTCTTGAATTAGATTTTTTTTGAAAAGTTGTTTTTCAAAAAATCGATTTTTTCCCGAAACTGTTTTTTCTTCTGAAAACCCATTCTTTTTTTTTTCCTGAAAATGACTTTTCTCGAAAAACTTTTTTTCTTCGTAAAATACAATTTTCGAAGAGAAAAACGGTTTTTAGGGAATAGCAGTTTTCCAAGGAAAAAAATGTTCAGAAATAAACAGTTTCCTCAGAAAAAACAGTTTATGAAAACAATATAGTTTATGACATTTTCTTTAGAAAGCAACTTTCGAAAACCATAGACGCTTTTTCAAAGAAACTGATATTTGAAAAAATCAACGGTTTTGGGAAAAAAAATTCTTCCATATTTTTTAAATAAGGTTAAAAATTTTAAATCCTAAAATTCTTATTAGTTACTAAACAAACTAAAAAAAATCAGTTGATTCCTTCATCCAAACACATCGTTAATCACCTTTTTGTGACAAGAAAACTTATTTTAGGTGGTGGGTTTTAATTCATCTTGATCTGATTTTTTTTTTTTTTATATTGACTACAATGGTCACTACAAAGGCAATATTGATACATTGAGACGATGTGATAAGTACGAAAACTGCCGAAATACTACTGGATTAAAGTCCGACGAATTAAATGGCTTGAAGTTTGACGAATTAAATGACCTAAAGCCTACATAAACAACTTTATTTATACCCAAGTTCAATATTCTTGGATTTGAACTTTCATGGGGTCGAACTTGAGACCTTTACATTGCAGAGTATATTCATTGCCCAACTGAGCTACCAGTTGGTCAATTATTAGAATAAAAGTAATTTAAAACATGGTGTTTATCCGAAATTTTTTCTCACCCTCGACATGTGAAAAAGGTTTTCACACCTCTCACGAAATTGTACGCTCTCTCTCCTCTAATCTCCATTCTCTCTCTAACACATACTTCTCTTGGATCCATGTTCTCTCTCCCTAACACCTTAGATCCTTCAAAACAACAATAAGAAATTCTTCATAAACTGATGAATATACAGATAACAATCATATCTTTCTCTCCTCCCATATTCAAACCTCTAAAACACTTCTACAACGAATAACTAAAGAATGTACAAACCACTAAAGAATTCTTCATAAACAGATCCATCAGAACAACTTGAAAAGGGAACAAGGGTAAAGTGTTACCGTCTCCCACCTTTACCTGGTCTGGGTCGTTGTACTCATAGTGGTGTTGGATACCAACAAAGTTATTCGTCATATGATTGGTAGCTCTAGTATCAGCAGTGGCAGTCCAACCATATGTATATCTTTCGGAATTTTGAGCTACATAAGCCATTGGTGGACGAAAGTGGGAGGGTGGTTTATTTTTCTGTGGCCTTAAATAATTGCTAAATTTGTTCCAGCATTACCATACTTGATGATTACCTCTGTCACAAAGTCGGCATACATGTTCATTAGGATCAGTAGTAGGTTGCAAATGGAAGGATCAACCCCTTCCTCTACAACCACCACGAACTCGAGAAGTATTACTACTGTCATAACCATGGTCAGACTGAGAACGAGATGCATTTGTTTAATCTGCATGTGGATGGGAAACTAGAACAAAATTTTGTGTATCCAATCTTAATTCATAAGTGTATAAAAAAGATTCAAAATCATCAAAGTTAAACTGGTGCATAGTTGTTGTTAAAGAGGAAACAATAAAATCATATAAACTATCCAAACAATCGAGAATTGCATGTTGAAGTTCAAGTGTGCAGATAGCATAATCAGAAGCTGCAAGAGTGTCAGCTAAGAACCGGACGTGAAAAATAAACTCACGCAAGGTTCGATTATCCTTTTTAATAACATTAGGTTCACGTTTGAAATGTTGTAAATGAGCCGAAGATTTGGAAGCAAATCGTTGCTCTAAGGAATTCCAAACAGCAGATGCGGTTTGACAATGGATAACTTGACTAAGAACTGGTTCGGAGAGAGACGATAATAACCATGCAAAGACTAACTTGTCCTTCTTTTGCCACAATGGAAATATTGGATTAACAAATCCATCACTTAGTAGTGAGGGTGGAGGCGACTTCGAACCATCAAAGCCTTGAAGGGACGGTAGAAATTGAGCTTTCCAGAACAAATAATTAGTTGAATCTAATTTTAGTGTTGACAAACGAATGAGGTTAAGTAAAAGGGAAGGATAGGGTGACCATTTCTCCCATCGATTTTGTACGCTGTTCTGAAACCATGTCGAACTATTAAACTATTGAACGCAAAATTTATTGTGTCTTCACCTGATGAAGAATACATAAACTATCTTTATTTATAGATGTACAATAGACCCTAATTAGGGCATTACTTGATTTACAAGATGCAAGTTTAACAATATTAAGAAACTGTATATTTTGAGATATAGAAAATTATCTTGGAGATATACAAGATTATGGAATGACTGAACTATGAAAAGAGGATATGAGATTCTCTCTTATCCTTGTGGGTCAGTATATCCAATATAAACAACAATCATAAATGTTTCCTCAGATGCTTCATAACCAACTTTTCTTGCCATCTACAGATCCCAAGTTTCAATATAAAAACTTTGTAACCAATTTTGATTCTCATCTACAGATCCCCTTTTCTCCCACCATGAACGGTAATGTGGAAACTTCATTGGATGATTTTGGTTTTGGGACTTAATTTATTCTCAGATTCTTCACAAACATTTTCGTTGCCATCTACAGTTCAAACTTCAATATAGAAGCTTTGCAACCAATCTTCGCTCCTATATACAGATCCCCGTTTCTCCCCCCATGAAACCTAATGTGGAAGCTTCAATAGTTGATTTCGGTTGAGGGACTTAAATTGAGATGTGATAAACGCACCTATTACTTTAGCAATCAGGGTCGTTTTTTTATGTGTAAAGAGGGTGCCTAATCAACAATGGTGTGTGCTTTTAGAATTTTGCTCAGATTTCTTACCCTCTAGGCTCTACAAACACCAAAAAATGTATTTCTGATAGGGGTGAGCAACGGTCGGCCAAACTCGACCTAACCGAACCGAATGATTTTTATGCCGAACCGAACAATTTTTTGCTCGGCTCAGCTGAAAAAACAATTAACCGATCATGTTTGGTTTGACTTCGACTTGAGTTTTTGAAAGCTGCCAAAACCGAACCGACCGAACTATAGATATATAATAATTCAGCCGCAAATTCATGTAGGGTCTACGGGATCTATAGACCCCCCTCATCTTGTACGATTTGAAGTACGATATTTAATAAAAAAAATGATTTACATCTTAATAGTCTAAGTAGAGTTAGGTTGCTGTAATAACAAGAAGCATTGTTGGTTCAATTGTTGAATGATAGCGTTACCACTCTAGTGGTTGCGGGTTCGAGTCCATGCCTAAGCATTTTTTATCTTTATTCTTGCCAGATTGGTTAGAGCTCAAGGCAACTTCGGGAGGAATAATAGTGGTCACAGGTTCAATCCTCAGAGACTTTTTTGTAGTGAATTAGTTTGGATTTTTGGGGTTTCTAATATTGGCAGAATTTTCCTAGCCGATTTTAGGATTTTCTAATTTTTGAAAGACTAGTTCATAGATATATCCTAACTGATCTTCAAATCTCATGATTTCTTTTTTCAACAAGACTAAGATACTTCATGAACTAAGTCACGAACAATTCAATCTTATAATCTTCTTCATTCTTCGAAATTGGTATAGACGCAAAAGGTTTGTGTGTGTATATATATATATATATATATATTATATCTAATCTCCATAGTTACTTTATTTATTTTACATTCACTTGAATACAAGTTTACATATTACTTTGTTATAATTGTCTATAGAATATTTAAACAATGATTTGATGAAAACATATGTTTTTACAGTTTGAACTTATTTTCAAATAGATGGAGAGATTCTCTAAAAAAAAAAATCACCACCTCCACAAATCTAGCGAAACAAAAACAGTCAGAGATAAATTTGTCAGACCTCCTTCAGATCCAGGATTACGTCCTCCAATTATGAGCTATCGTCCTAATGATATAGACCAAATTTGTAGAGCATATCTAGTAAAAGGTCCTTGTCAGCCTAATGTCAAAACTTGTTAAATCAACAATAGCTTCCACAATGAAGCATGGAGAAAATGTCAAAACTTGTTAAATCAACAATAACACCTTGAGACGTTTTTTTATAAACAAACATATCAAGTTCGGAATGATTATCAAACTCGCTCGAATGCAATATTGAGTACGTTCTTTTTTCTGTTGGAAAGAGGACTTGCTTTTCGAGGTCATGATGAATCTGAAGATGCAAGAAATCCTGATAATTTTTTGAGGACTCTAAAATTTCTTGCTAGGAATAATCCAAATGTTAGAGTAATTGCACTACAAAATGATCAACAAAATTTAAAGTTACCGACCGTAACTATTCAAAAAGATGTGATCAGTGAAATTGCATGTGAAACAATCAAATTGATTATTAATGATCTCGATGATGGTTTTTTTTCTATTTTGATTGACGAGGCTCGCGATGCATCAATCAAGGAGCAAATGGCGATTGTTGTTCGATATGTGGACAAAAAATAGCAAGTTATTTAGCGTTTTTTGGGTGTTAAACATGTCACTAATACTAGTGCTATTACTCTCAAGAAATCAATTGATGATTTTTTCTGTCGATATGGGTTAAGTCTTTCTAAATTACATTGGCAAAGTTACGATGGTGTTAGTAGCATGAAAGGTGAATATAATGGTCTTAAACCACTTATGCTAAAAGAGAACCCATGTGCATATTATGTTCATTGTTTTTCTCATAATTTACAATTACGCTACTATATGTTTCGAAAAATCATGATGTGGTTGCCTCACTATTCAGTTTAATCAACAAACTTTTGAAAGTTGTTGGAGGATCATGTAAACGTAGAGATATGCTTAGGGCGCAGGCTGAAAAAATACTAGAGGGACTTGAGCTTGGAAAGCTTTCGAAATGACAAGGCTTAAATCAAGAAACTAGTCTTAAACAAGCCGGTGATACACGATGGAGTTTGCATTATAATACTTTGGTAAGCATTAGGTATGTTTGGTGTCCTGACGGAAGTGCTTGAAATGATTGGAACAAATTCTTTTTATTCAGATCAATGTATTGAAGTGAGAAACTTATTAGACTCGGTGCTTTGAGTTTTTGTTTAGTCTTCATTTATTGAGGATATTACTCGGAATTACAAATGAGTTGTCAAAAGCATTACAAAAGAAAGAGGAAGATATTGTGAATGCCATAAATTTAGTACAAGTCTCTAAAAAACTGATGCAGGCGCATCCGGTTCGGGCCCGTAAACTCGCGAGCCTCTCGACCGTATAGCCTAGTCGGCTAGGTCATTAGTTTTAGGAAGAGTCCTAGTCTAGTAATATTCATAATGAATCTAGGTTTAGGAAGTTGCATTATTTCAGTATTTCTATTATTTAGGAAAGTCCAGTTTGAGTCTAACTAGGAAAGTCTAATAACCTATAAAAGGAGGTCCAGTCTGTCTTTATTTCATATATTGAAGAGAAAAAACCCTTGAAGTTTAATAAAGTTTAGTTTATTTACAGTTATTTACCGTTTTTCGTTTATTTACATCGTTCTTCTTTTAATTCCGTTGCGACTACATCAAGTGGTATTCAGGGCCATCAAAATTCTGGAATTTTTTTTCTCACAAAAAAAAATACAATAAAATATCTATGGATACATCTCTTGAATGTTGGAAAAATTTTCCACGTTTATGTTGGGATCCTATTCGAGATACAACTCAATTTTATGTTGATCGAAAAGATCAAGGAAAAATCAATACTGTTTCCAAAATCCCTCTATTCAACGGTCAATATCATATAGATTTTTGGATGCAACAAATAGAGGATTGGTTCATCAATCAAGATATACATGTCGAAGATGAGGTTTTTGTCGTGGAACAACAGATGTCCAAAAAAATTTATGAACAATTCAATGCAATGCAATGGAGACTCATTGACGAAGGGAAAAAAATTCATCGATGATTGGACTACATTGAAAATTGTCTTCAGGTATGTTTTTCTTCCTTTGGATGAATATTTATCTTATCTAGAAACAAAGATTGAATCGAGAAGGCAGTACTCCGAAGTTGATTCTATCTCTGTGATCAATGACATTGAAGAAGAAGTTCTTGACAAGATGAACAAAATTCTCTCAATGACCGAGGAAGGAGAAAGAAGTAAATTTTCTTCATCAAACCTAACTTCTATTCGTGATGTGAAGAAACCATGTTCAGACGAATTATTTGATGCATATGCAATTTCGGGAGAAGACATCCTTATTTCGAATCATAAATTTTTTCCTACACCATATTCAATACAAAATTCGCCAAACTCATCACCACCTCCATACTCTAATTATACACCACAACCTTCTCCTTGTTCATACAAACCGTCACCACCACCACCAGTGTGTTAGACACCATCTCCTTCATCTTATTATTATCCGACAGCATGCTCAGAACCACCACCACCGTATTCACCACCGTCTCCACCACCACCTCCGTACCCTCATTATACACCACCGCCGTATTCACCACCGTATTCATCACCTCTTATACAATCGTATTCACTGCCACCACCAACACAATCATCTTTTCTTTCATATTCACCACCACCACCACCACAACCGACTTCTGTCGAAACGGTTCAATCGCTCCTATCCGATTTAGCTAAGATTCAGCATATGTGTGACGACCTCAGAACATTAATACGTCAACCATATTCCTCGTCAATTTTATCTTTCAATCATGAAGAAGAAAAAGAAGAATACGAAGAAGTTGAAGAAGTTGATCATGAAGAAGTTGAAGAGGGAGATTGTGAAAAAGATGATTCCAACTACAAAGAAATAATAGAAGAAGATGTTTCCATTGATACTAAAAAAGACGTTTACGTTGAACATAACAAAATTCTTTCGAATTTGGAGAACGATAAAATTATCAGTGGCTCAGTTACTTTTCGGGATTCAAGCGACAACGTAATCAAGTACCAAATATTACCCTTAGTCAACGCTTCCTTGCCCTTAGGAAATTACTATGCTAAGGCATACTTGGGTAAATCTCATAAAGATGCTCCAAAGTATTGGCTTAATTTTATGGCCAGTTCCACCATGTATACTTCCAAGGGAAGTAAATATGACACCATAGAAGTTGGACAAGGAAATTTGAGGCTAATTTATAACTACCATGAAGAAAAATGTACTCACTATATTAATAACAGAAGCTCGGTCACAACACCCCTGAAACAATCGTACAGTTTCTATTTTGGATTATCGTCTAAAAAAGGCATTCCTTCGCTCAGTGACGACCATGATTTTTCTCTCGACGAAGAAATTTTTTATTTTGTTTGGGATCCAGGAGCCTTCACAGTTTCACGAGCTCGATGTTCGACTTCTTTTGTTTCTCCTTTTGGAAATATCTTTCAAGGGTCGGTTTTATGGGTTACGTTAATGGGTAATCTGTCAAATAGAGGTTATCTTCAGCAACCATCTTTTGTTATGATACAAGATCTACAAACACACATTGTTCCTGGTGAGAAGATAAAAACTTTTGGGCTTAATTATGATGGTTTTAATTTTTGTGTTGCTAATAAGTGTCAATTATATCTTATGGATACAATAAAGCCAATGGCCCCGGTATTGGGGTGGATTCATGGTATTGATAAACCAAATTCTATTAAAGTGTTTAGATTGATGGGATTGATCATTCACGTCTCTAACGTGTTCGATAAAGTATTTATTACAAATATCCATGCGATAGCTAATTTTGCTACAATACCTTCTACAAAAAGAAGAGCTTCTGTCAAAAATATAAATTTTGATACTACGTGGGCTCGGAATGTAACTAAATTTCCACGTGATTATCGAGTTCGGGTTTATCAAATTCACGTAGATGTGAGAAGGTAGTTTTTGAGTATCATATCAACGCTACATGTTTCCAAATCGATATCTTAATCGAACTTGGTTATGCTTCTACTTTGGTTCTTGACGAGCAATTGTGGGAATTAGATACAATTACTCTTACTTTAGATTTGCTCGTATTACTTCTCACTTTCTTGAAGATTATTAAGTGGTTGAGTCTACCATGGAAAGATGGCGAGATGAACGTTGTTTATTCACTAGAACTAATTGTCCGGAACTCATTGCAATATGAGATTATGGTTGGTGATTTCTTGCAAATTGGTATCCTTCACATTGAATGGAAAAGTCGCTCGAAGTGGGAGTTACGGATCGCCATCACAGATTTCATCGTTTGCGGGTGCACTTACTTGTTTTCTTCTTCGAAACGGTTCGGGACGAACCTTCTGAGGAAAGGGGAGCTGATGCAGGCGCATCCGGTTCGGGCCCGTAACCCCGCGAGCCTCTCGACCGTATAACCTAGTCGGCTAGGTCATTAGTTTTAGGAAGAGTCCTAGTTTAGTAAGATTCATAATGAATCTAGGTTTAGGAAGTTGCATTATTTCAGTATTTCTATTATTTAGGAAAGTCCAGTTTCAGTCTAACTAGGAAAGTCTAATATCCTATAAATGGAGGTCCAGTCTGTCTTAATTTCATATATTGAAGAGAAAAACCCCTTGAAGTTTAATAAAGTTTATTTTATTTACAGTTATTTACCGTTCTTCGTTTATTTACATCGTTCTTCTTTTAATTCCGCTGCGACTACATCAAAAACGAATTCAAAAATTAAAAGCGAACGGGTGGACTTCTTATCTCGACGAAGTCTCTAAATTCTGCATTAGATATGGAGTTGATGTTCCTAATATGGATGCAAACTTTATAATTCGAGGGCGGAAAAGACGTTTATTACAAGAAGTAACAATTCTTCATCATTATCGAGTTGAGGTATTTTGCACTATTATAAATATGCAACTTCAAGAATTGAATGCATGTTTCACTAAATCCAACATAGAGTTTCTTTTGTGCATTGCTTCTTTAAGTCCATCTAATTCATTCTCTCCTTTTGACAAGAACAAATTGATGCGTCTTGCTGAATTTTATCCAAATGATTTCAATTCATTTGACGTCATGCGACTTGGTGATCAACTTGAAAATTACATTGTTGATGTGCGCTCTAATAAAGACTTGTCCCAGTTAGATGGAATCAGTGACCTTGCTAAAAAAAAATGGTAGAGACAAGAAGGCATGAAGTATATAAATTAGTCTATTTGCTTTTGACTTTGGCACTGGTATTACCTGTGGCAACTACTACAGTTGAGAGATCATTTTCAACAATGAACATCATTACAAGTCAATTGCGCAACCGGATGAGCGATGAATGGACGAGTGATAATATGCTAGTATACACTGAAAATGATATATCTATGGAGATTGATAACGAGATAATTACGAAGAACTTCAAAGCAATGAAAACTTGTAGCGGTCAATTATGAATTTATGGATTATTAAAGTATGAAATCTGTAGTTTTTTAATCTCTTTGTATCAATTATGTGTAGTTATTAATTTTATCATAAATATTATTATTTGCTTAAAATTCTGTGATTGTAATTTTTGGAAGAGATTTTTTAGACCCCCTCTAAATAAATCCTAGATACGCCATTGATTATATATATCTATTATATTAAACGCAAAGTTTTGTGCTGACTGTGACAAACCAAAAGACAAATCCAACCGTTTATCGCATTTTCTCTATCATCTTAACCCTTAGGTCTATTACCTACCTCAAAAAAAAGAAATTTGATTACCCACTGACTTAATCTATTACACAAAACACCATGGTAAATCATGACCATCTAATTCGTTTTCTTCAAATCTCAACCCTAATATATATTACCCTCACATACCAAAAATAAAATCCTCATTTAAATGACCTCTACTAAATGGTTTTTTTTTTGGAATTGTATTAAATAAGCGGGAATTTGGCCAAAACTCCCTAAGAAATTATGACTTTGGTTAAAAAGATTCATCAAAGTTTTTTAGGCTTCACCTCTCTGATGGCAATTATGTAATTTTCAATTTCAGTAAAAAGACCAACCCAACCATAGTCTAAGAAAATACCTTGCAAACACCTTGCACTGCCTTGCAAACACTTGGTACTGCCTTGCAAAGCCTTGCAAACACCTTGCAGAGCCTTGCAAACACCTTGCATGGTTTTTGCAAACACATTGGATAGCCTTGCAAACAAATTGAAGAGCCTTGCGAACACCTTGCAGAGCCTTGCAAAAACTTTGCAGAGTCTTGCGAACACCTTGCATGACTTTTGCAAATACCTTGCACAACCTTGCGAACACCTTGCAGAACTTTGCAAATACCTTGGAGAGCCTTGCAAACACCTTGTAGAGTCTTGCAAACACCTTGCAATGCCATGCAAATGGTTTGAAAATTAGTTTTTGAATTGATTTAACATGAAATTTGTTACAAATTATTATATTTTGTCTAATAGAATGTTGTATCGAAAAACTAGCTAAACCCCCTACACATTCATAATAGTCATTTTATATGCTCTAGCACCATCATTTTACATTTCTTCGAAAAACTTCTAAAGCTTTCATGAAATTCTCAATTTGAACATATATACCAATCATGATTGTCCAAGAAAAAAATATTTCTCACAGGCATTTCATCTTACAACTTTATAACTATTTCAACCAACCTAAGTCTTGTATAACCAACTAATGTTGCATTCCAAGCAACAACATCTCTTTCAAGCATTTTATCAAACACATTGTTTGCATCAACTATACTTTCACAACTTCCATATAAATCCAACAAATAAGTTTCAACATAAACATCAAAACTAACAAATAGTCATCCATCATTCATAACTCAATAAAAATAAAGCAATGAAGAAGTTGGATTATACCTTGAAACACTATCAAATTCTCCTTCCATTGAAAGTATATAAAACTTTCTCTCTCTAGAATTTAAAACCAAAAACTGAATCAAACCCCTTAAAAGCCTCTTCAAACAACAAGCAAATAGATTAAATCACCAAAACCTAAAAACATCAACCTATCTTATAGCCAAAATCGATTCGAACCCCAGAATTTTTAATCGGCGTCGACAATCCAACTTGGTTCGTTCATGAGAAAAACTCAAGTTCATGATTTATTAGTTAGATTATTACTAGGTATTTCTAATTGAGTGGATGGTATTTTTTACTCTTAAAAAGTTGGTGCCTTTAAAAATGTCCTTCAAACCTATTTTTATAACTTACTTGGGGTCTAGCTAGTTAAAAAGATGGGTTGTCTTTTTAACAAAAAAATACAAGAAATTGGGCCTCCGACCCAATTTCTTGCTAAATAAATGTCATTAAAATTTCTCCACAACATCTAAAAGTTTGATCGATTTTTAGGTTATGACCCTTAGATCTCAACCCTTCTTTCCTTTTAATCATAGCGCTTGGTATTTCTTAATTTCATAACTTTTTTTTATCTCCATAACTTCTCAATAATCTCTATAACTTCTCAAGAATTGATTCATCTTTTTCTTTATCTCTTTCTCATTATAATTTCTCCTTCGTAGTAGAAGAACTACAAAAAAATATTAGCTAGTACAAAAGAAATATTAGCTAGAAACAATTGGACAGAGTACTTAGTTGATGGTGGAATTCTCTTTTTTCCATTTTGATTGTTGATCTCTGCGAGCCCAACAGTAAAAGAGATAACAAAATGTGATTAAGATAGACTAATGAGACAAATTTTACAATTCAAAATTAGTTTTTTCAGTTATTTAGCATTAGATTTCCTTAATGTTGTTATTATGTAATTATCGATATATGATTTATATATCCTTACCTATGTCATTTTTCTTTACTTTCATTCTATTATAAAAATTATATGGAGATTTTGGCTTACCTACGGATTTGGTTTATATGTTAATCTTTTTGTAGTGAACAATTTTTTTTTTGTACGTTTTGACTTTTAATCTTTTCTCATCACTCGAATCGTTTCCAATTGATTTGGAAGAGGATCTTTTGGAGAATTCATTGTTATTCTTTTTTTAATCTTGACCATTTGGAATTTACTTTTTGTTTGTTAAAATATTGTTTGAGATGAATAAGAGTCAATGAAATTAAAAGTGGACTATTTTATGGAAATAGATTCTCTAGGCAATTAAGGCCATGAAATTGTATTCCGTTTCAAACGATGGAAATACCTATCTCCATAGAAATTCGTTTATTTCCACGGAAGTATGTGATATCAAACACACCCTAAAGTAAGCTAAACAGTCTTGTATTAAGTGCAAATTGCTTTCATTTTTGTAGATCTGAAATAATATATGGATATGTGATTTGAGTTTTTTTTAGTGTTTTTTTATGGGTTAATTCTTATTTGGCCCTCTACTTTGTGACCAGCTTCATATATGGCCCCCAAAATTCTGTAAATTCAAATATGGCCCCCTATTTTCACACAAATGCCATAACTACCCCTCCTATTAATGTATTTTCAAAATAAATAAAAAAGAAAACTTAAATGCCACCTCACTTCCCTCTCCACGTCACTCTCTCTCCAACTCACCTCTCTCTCCAACTCATCACTCTCTTCTCCGATGAAGGCCGTCGACCGGAAAATTTTCCGGCCGGCGACCTTCAAACTTAAAAAGAAAAAAAAAAAAAAAAATTCACTCATCTCTCTTTCTCTAAAAATTCCGGCAAAGGGGGTTTCCCTTCGCCGGAATTTGGTCTGTTGAAGAACAGACCGATCCAGAACGGGTCTGTTGAAGAACATACCAGATTCCGGCGAAGGAAAACCTCCTCCGCCGGAATTTTTAGAGAGAGAGAGATGAGTGAAAAAAAAGATTTTTTTTTAAAGTTTGAAGGTCGCCGGCCGGAAAAATTTTCGGCCGGCGACCTTCATCGGGGAAGAGAGTGATGAGTTGGAGAGAGAGGTGAGTTGGTGAGAGAGGTGACGTGGAGAGAGATGAGTGGTGGAGAGGGAAGTGAGGTGGAATTTAGCTTTTTTATTTTATTTTGAAAATACATTAATAGGAGGGGTAGTTATGACATTTGTATGAAAATAAGGGGCCATATTTGAATTTACAGAATTTTGGGGACCATATTTGAATCTGGTCACAAAGTAGGGGGCCAAATAGGAATTAACTCTTTTTTTTATCTTAAAATCTTGAAACAAGTCTCTTATATCCCATGCATATGAATAAACATGAGTTGATTAGAGAATGAAAGACATGCAAGTACTCAAACAATACTGGTAAATTACACATTATTTCATATTTAAAATTTAAGAAACGAGACAAACAACACCTTAATTTGAATTTTATCTTTCTTGCAACAAAGATAATAATTTCTTCTTTCTCTCTTGTTTACCTTAAGATTTGATAAAACAAGAATTACATATGCACATTAAAATCCACAACATTGGGTTTTGAATTCCTCCCTACATAATACATATTTTCATAGAAGAGGTCATTTTATTTATACAAAGGATATGCGTTTCAAAAAAGATTCCCCAACATTACTTTGACAAGCCCAGTACCAACTGTATCTAACAACCCGGGTGCTGAACCATCATCACCTTCAAAAATTTGATAGAGAATGTCAGCAAGAGTTACGATGAAAGCGCAATCGATGTTGGGGTACACAGTTACTACAGAGGTGTTGGGAAGAAGTTCGGCAACAGGGGTACTACCAAACCTCCCTATATATATGGCAAAAGATCCTGCAGACCAGCTTCCCTCAATCCTGAAATCAACCACATCTTCATTTGTATTGGATGCTAAGAAGACATGCAATACAGGTTTAACTTGTTGCTCATCAGGTTTAATGACTGAAAATAACGGATATTGTACGTCGCTGATCTCTCCCCTGTATACTTTCCATCTTCGGTGCATAGTCCCTATCTGTAGACATTATAGGCAATCAAAAGATAAAAACGATAGTGTAGAGAGTTTTAAGACCTTTAAGGGTCTTTAATTAAAGATAGTGTACCTTTTCTTTGAGATTTACGACAGGCTTGCCATCCGTATCAAGAAGGACACGACGTTGATGTAAGTTAAAAATCTTGTCTTTAACCTTGCAGAGATAGGAGTTATCATAAAGAAAGTAAAAGTAAAGGGTAACTCCTCTAATGCAATGTTCTTTCTTCATGACCTTTAGTTCAACTTGGTGCGGTACACAGTATTGAGTATCTATAACAACCAGACGGTTAGCCATAGGTGGTGGTGGTGGTGGTGGCTGGTAGTGGTGGAATAGGGGACAGTCAGATGAACTAGTACTAGTTCTTATCTGTTTGTGTCCTGCCAGTTTCCCAGTCTATAATATATAGAGTAAGGATATGATGTTGGTGGAGGGAAGTCCCTAGAGGGATTTAATTCTTTATGGCCCAGCTCAAAACAATTTAAACCAATAGGATCTCTTATAGCCAAGTCTTCGTTTCGAGTCTTCCTACATATCAGATATCAACCGTCCATAATAGAACGAACTAGGATAAATCCTAAAAAGAAGTCTTCTTCTTAAGTCTTCTTCTCTACCCATACAAACCAGTATGTCACGATACTATATCCCAATAACCAAGTGGTCACCATGGAGTAGAGGCGTAGTTATCATGTAGACTTTTCATACGATAGATGTCATGAGTTGGGTAATTTCTAGAAATGTCAAAATAATATTGAAAATGAGTAGAAAAACTTTGAACATTTGAAAATTATTATTCAGGTAAAAAAGTGTACAAATACTAAAATACTCCATTTTGTCATTTTGTGTAACTAAATTCCTTTATTTTTCTTTAAATTTTTTATCGATATAACTTTTGTTTGAGATGTCGGATTTATATAAAAATTGTATATTTGGAAATGATTTTTCATTAGCTTTCTAACAAGATCCACTTTCAATATATTTTTTTCAAAAAAAAAACCCAGAAAAAGCGACGTTTTTTTCCTTTACGTTTTTCTGCAAACGTGTTTGCAAAAATCTGTTCTGCAAACATGTGGTTGCAGAATATATGTTGCAAACATGATTTGCAAGCTTTGCAAAATATAATCTTGGGTTGCATGTCTTGCAAACTCAATTTGCAAGAATATAAATTAAGAGTATGTATCTATGAAATCTTGAGTTTGAAATTCATTTCATCATCCATCTTCCAAGTTTCATATTCAAGTCAAAAGTAGGATTTTATGGATGAACTTCAACATTAAAAAACTACAAAGAACATAAACTGTTAAGCTTTTAAGAATGACAATTTTAGTAACAACTCAGCCTAATCTATTATTCCATTGCATCTCCTCCAACTAACACTTGCTCCTTCAACACTTTCACCTCCGTCCACTACAAAAAAAACATTCAATTGGGACAGACGTTTTTACGTATGTCCCTAATGAAGCAATAATAGGGACAATTTTATACTATTTGTCCCTGATAGAATAACAATTGGGACCAATTTATCGTAGGGACGGATTTTCCGAGAGCAATTTAAAAAAAAAAAAGAATTAGAAATTTTCGACCCAAAAAAAAGGCGCAAAACTTTACCCTTCTTCCCTCCCTATTTTTTTTTCGTTCTGTTTCCCTCTTTTCTTTCTCTCGCCTCTTCACCACGCTTCCCTCCTCTTCCATCACGACTTCATCACCACGATTTTTTTCTCCCCATGATTTTTTTCTCTCCTCTTCAACACTATTGATCTTCTTCTAGTTATAGGGTTAGCCTTTCTAGGGTTTCTGTTGCATCTTCTTCTTTTGTGCGGCAGACTTAGGGGTTTTTTGGGCTTCTTCTCGGTTTTGTGAAGCAGGTTGGTCGAGATTTCTAGGGTTTCTGGTGCGAGTCTTCACATGATCACATCCAGGTTCATTGTTCTTCTCCCTGTTCTTCTTATTTGTTAAATTAATCGCTTACCCAACTCAATTAACAAGTTATAGTCCATCAATGAAACAACAAAGTTATCCTGTTGAAAATCTTAGTACTGAATCTTCTTATATTTGTTGTTTTGGGTTCATTGGGTAATAAGCAGGGTGGTTGTACTACTAGTACTATTAATCAAACAATGCTCCTCAAGCTCATCCAACAAATGGTGATAATGTTCAGTCTAATGGAACTTTGGATATTGTTTCTAGTTGAGATCATAAGTATTGATTTGTGAATTTTCAGTGGTTGATTATATCGGAATATAGATTGTAATATATATATATATATGTATGTATGTATGTATGTGTGTGTACGCGCGTGTGTATAGCTAGCTTACTATGATCATGTTTACTCTGAAACCTAGTGATCTTATTAGTAATGTTGAAATATAGTTTGTCTGTTTGTTCTTGTAAAAGTGTTCGTTCTTAAGTTATTATCATAATTTGCTTTATATACAACATAGTGCAACTTAGGTGTAAGAAAAAATACTAAAGCTCAGTTGTGTATGTATACATTTTCTAAATTCATATATGAAAACTGACTTCGTATCTAAATTGACTTAAATTCGATCTCAACATGTCGTGTTTTATCTGACTTAGTTGAATGGTTGATAACCGTTGATTTGAGGTCTATTTGAGACTATAAATAATATAAGTTTGAATTAAGATCTCATTATTTGAATTAATTCTTCAGCAAGTTGTAAAAAATCCCGTATTTGTGTTAGACGTTCAGGTGTTTAAAGAATGACAGAAGTTTGTAAGAACTGTTTGGGAATGAGATTCTATTTCTTGTTTCTTGAACTTATGTCATTCTTGAAATTCTATTAAACACCTGATATACCACTGATCATCCATTCATGAAATTCTATTTCTTGTTTCTTGAACTTATATCGTGATTCATTGAACGAGAGTTGTATTCAATACTGGATGTGAGGATGAAGTCTGGGTTGGGTTTCATTTTCTTTCTAGTACCTCAGCAAGACTTGAAAAACTTGGGGAGAGAGAGAAATGAGAAACGAAAGTTCTATCTGTAAGGCACTTAGTTCCACATTGCTTAAAAAGACCTTCGAGACTTGGGTTATATAACGTAACACTTTGTCTTACATATGGGCTAGGCCTTTTAGGTGGGTTTGGCCCCTTGATTATCTAGCAGGTGGGAAACCTTCTGTGGTCTAGGACAGACCCATGCTAAGGAAAAACCTTGCACAATGCGGAACTTGCTAGTGTCCTTGGGTCATTGGTGTTCTTGAGCACTCTACAACACCCAAAATCAATTTGAGACTTTGATCAACCACTGAGACGAATCACAACGCATGATTTAGATAAGGCAAACACTTCGCAATAAGTTTTCTTAGTTACAACAAACTAGTTACTTTCGCAGTCTAGGGTTGATAATATTGAAGGCTGGCTGGACATTTGATCCTACCTATGATGAAGTTCATCATTCGTTATTTCAATAATGAACTGCGCACAATTCTTAACACTAATTTGTATATATTTCTTGTGATCTTTCTCATTTAGATTTGTTATTCTTGTAATGATAATAGTCAGAAGATTATATTACATAGTTTCAGTTTTAAAGTTGTCATGATTCACTAGTTTGATATTAAGTTTTCATAGACACGTTTTATAGATTTGTTATTGTATCGAATAATAGTTATGTGTTGTTCCTACCATGTTACTACTATCCAGTAATAACATAAGAATGAAATAACAGTCCTATTATTCAATTCTTGGGTATTTGAATTGAACATAGAATCAATTCAAGTATTTTGTGCTAAACAATGTATTTTCATCCAGGTTCGTCGAGAAAGCTTATAGGGTTTCTGTTGCGGGTCTTCTAGGTTCTGTTGCGAGTCTAAACTTCTAGGGTTTCTTTTGGGTTTCATCCAGGTTCGTCGTTCTTCTTCATCTTCTTCTTATTCGTTAAATTAAGAAAACCAAAGTTTATCAATGGTTTGTTGTTCTTGTCTTCTGTTTTTCTTTTTCTTGTTCTTGCCTTTTGTTTCTCCTTCTTAACTCTTATGAACTGGTGTGTACTTATTATTTGTTTATGAAATATGAATTGTGTATGACACTACGAATTGTTTATGAATTGGTTAGGATGCCTAATTTTAACTAATACTAGTACAAGTACATGACTTGGTCAAAACACGGTATGCCTTTAGATTATCAACTCTTTATTATATTGGCTTTGATTATGTAACATAGAAGTTACCAACTTCTGTCTCACATTGATCAATTCAACATATGAGTTAGTTGGATTGTTAATCTTAGAACTTGACCGGTTCGGGTTATATTTACTTCTTATTTCATTTGGTTGGGAAGCGTATGCCAAGTGGTAATAAAGAATTAGTTATGATGTTTTTTTTCGAACTTACTTTGCTAAATGATTTTGATTGAGTTTCATTTGGTCAAGTTTCTTTTTTCTCTTTATAGATATGGTATATGGCCAAATATGAAATTTCAAACTTATCTACTCCAAACCCCAATTTTTAGGTCTAAGGAGTTCCTGTTCTTGTAAACCATGATATCTTTCGTTCCGTCTTTAGTTTAATGACATTTCTACTTGTGAAGTTTAGAGTTTTGGGATTGTCATATATGATATATCTGCAAGATTTAAAACTGATGATCCACGCCATGAAAACTCTGATCATGGTGTATATAAAAATAGATATGGTTGACATTATTAGTGTTACGGCTCAGTGATCAGCATGAGACCTTCTCTCTGAAACTTCTTTTCTTCTGCGAGCAAGTAGTCCAACGAAATTTTTGTTTTCTTTTGGTTGCAGCTTGAAACATGTACCTGGTTTCATTGAACATGCCGAAGAGCAAAAATCAAAAGGCATTGATGACATCTTGCTTATTAGTGGTACTAATTCCTCGACTTCATTTTTCCCTCTAGTCTTTGTGGTGGTGTTTTGTTTTATTTTGGATTCTCAAGGCTTATTATAGGGTGTGAACCTTTTGCATTAAGCACTCAGGTGTGTAATGTAATAATCCAACATATCGGCTAGAACTTTGCCTCTCTTGTATGATTTCAAACTTATCCCTTGGATTGCAGCAGCTGATGCTGCGCTGCAGCAGCACAGGGTTTGCAGCTGCTGCTGCTCCATAGGTCTTAAAATTGTTTTCCCTTGTATTGTGGTAATTGATACAAAGATGGAGAGGATAATCAGAGACTTTATTTGACAAGGTCTTAAAATTGTTTTCCCCTGTATTGTTTTCCCTTGGGTTGCAGCAGCTACTGTCTTTAACAAAGAATGTCTATTTATTAACTTGAACCCGGCCAGGGGATGTAGCTGCTGCTCCGGTGCAGCAGGCCAAGGGTCTCTTCGTACGTCTTTATGTCTTTTTGTCTTTGCCGGATTTTTTCTTGTGTTAAAAATTCAATGCATGCAAGTTGGGTTCAATTTTTATACGATGTTAGAGATATAAGTTCACATGCCTTGTTAATTTTATTATATCTTTTTCAATTGTTTATTATCAGACACGTAATGATGCTTGAGGTTTTACAGATTATGTACAATCTTACCGAGTGTGAAGAGTTTCAATCACGTTGAGCAGAGGTTCAGGGAGATCCATAAATGGACAAATGATAGTGTGTGCAGGTTTCCTTTTTTTTTTTTGCGTGCAGATTTCTTGTTGGTAATACATACTATTTGGTATGTTAGACCATTTTTTTTAAGAATGTTGGACCGGTTAAGTAACATACTTCTTGGATGATCTCTTGTTAATATTTATTAAAATTAAATATTCTAGTTAGTTAAGTTTGACAATAACTTGTAACGGATTACATTATCTTTTCGTATGAAAAAATATTATTGATTATCGATGTTTCAATTCCTTTTAAGTGAAAGTGTCAAGTTTATTTGCTTCTGGACAGTATTTACAAGAATAGCCCTTAGCTTTCCAAACGCAGGCTACAAAAAGTTCCTGCCGAGTTTGTAGGGGCGACAATTAATTATCCGCAATGCATTCCCGCCGAATTTATGGGTACGGTAATTAATTGTCCCTAAAAATAGTCCCGCCAAAATTTTAGGGACAGATGACAATTGTCCCGAATGTGAAATGGGTAAAACTCCTGCCAAACTTTTAGGGACAGTTAGTGACTGTCCCTAAACATCTTTGCTTCAGGGACGGATATAGATCGTCCCAAAAACAGTATTGGGGACAGAGTCTATCCGTCCCAATATCTGTCCCAAATAATATTTGGGACGCCCCTTTCGCCGACAGACAATATCCGTCCCCAATAATCTATTTGGGACGGTTTATACGATTTTGGGACGGTTTTTGGCCGTCCCTAATGGGCATATTTTTTGTAGTGGTCGTTAAAACCTCTGCAAATTAAAAATCACAAACCCAATTAGACAATCAAAAGGTCTCAGTAACAAGTTCACTCCAGTTCTGTATATAGAAAGCTTAAACACATGAATCTCTAAGTCCATCATATCAAGCATAGAATCGACAAAACTATTTACTACTTCGGCTTGAAAAAAGAAGAAAAGAAAGCTGCAACTAATGTGAAGATAAGTTACTAACCTGTCTGACCATTCGTGAACAGAGCCGTGTTTGAGGGGGGGCGGGCAGGGCGTCCGCCCTGGGCCCCCACCCCAAAAGGGCCCACTTTCTATTAAAGGGCTAGATAGTTATATAACTTACAATACCACTTTAATCATCTAACTACTATTAGCTCCGTGGGAAGGGTGATGTTCGTTCATGTTTTTGACGCGGGTTCAAATCCTGATGGCTACATTTTGATTTTCTTTTGGATGAGAATATAATTGCTAAGTCAATCTCTATTTTTGCTCCACTACACATTGTCTTAACCATTCTTATATTAGGTGTATTTCATTCATTTTTGAACTGTTTTTTAAGAAATAGAAAGTTAAATGTTTTTTCCACAAAAAAGTAATAATACATAAATACACATGTGAATCACTGATGATTTTCATCATCTTACATTTTGTTCGATTTTGTGAACGTAATTTATTTATGTACGAACGGCCCGCAATTAAATTTCGCCCTGGGCCCTCAAATTCTCAGCCACGGCTCTGTTCGTGAATGTAGCTAATTGGGTTTCTTAGTTGTGATCGTCGGAGGAGAGTAAAATGTAACTCACACCAACCCCGCTGCTTTGTTTCTTTTAGATGATGAAAGACGATTCTGTGACCATTCTTCCAAGCTGTTGCGATGCGAAGAGCTCATTCGAATACAAGGCCTCTTTTCTCGGAATATCCGCTCTGCATTTCTCCAGTCCTCAGCAATACCAAGTTGACTAAAAGAGCACATGTTACTGCAACACTTCACCCATGGCCTACACCACATTTTTCATACATAATAAGCTTTAGATTGCCGCTTTTCATTATGCAAACAGAAAAAGTTTTATAACACAAATATTATGGAAGGAGAATATAAACATTGACAAAGTTACCAAGTGTTTATTAGTTGAGTGAACAAAAATTTCAGCTTTCACTACATCCCGTATCTTTTCTAGACAAAGATACGGTGGAAAAGTAGAATCTTTTGAACTTGTACACCATTCTTAGCCATCATGTCCCATACTGCCATGCAAATATCAACTAAAACATGATTCCGAGGGTATAGCAAGTTCAACCAAAACCATGTCTAACTATATTCTTTACTTTTCTGTCTATCTAATGTGAAGCATACAATAAATAATTGAAAATATTCCATCTTATGATTCTGTTCAAAAATAAATTAGATGCCTAATAGAAACTATACATTGGAGAGTAGAAAATCAGCACATGGTAGTGCTAAGCAGATTAAACTACTGCAGGTCGTAAGGCTACATAGGATAATTTACAACATAGGAAATAGTCGAGAAATAAATGTAATTCGTAACTAGTTATGAAACATACCATAAGTAGCTTATACAGTATTGATTCCACGTCTTCTCCTACATAACCAGCCTACAAAAGCACATTTGTATAACTTAGTGTTATCACAACACCGGGAAACCTATTAGAAAGACTCAGACAACATCTTCACATTTCTAGGAAGATCAGGGGCCTAGTAAAACACTTCATCACTGTTAAGTTACCTTCACTATGAGTGGTGATTTCATAAATTAATTTGCCTATAACTGGAGCAAATGACCGATGATGACCAGCCAAAACAACATTGAATCTTTGAGTAGAAAAATCAACTGCCAGACCAATGCCGATAGTAACCAATGCCCATTCTACGCCTTGAGTCGAGGCATTCACTGAGTTATTACAGCTCATTATATTGTGTCGGTGTTGCTGGGTAGAGTTATTATTCTCTAAAGCATTTCGCTGCTGATCCATTCCCGGGTAGCTAATACTGCTCTGTCGTCTAAGCATCTCCACCTCGCCATACTTGGGTGCAATTTGACCTGATTCACATTAAATCATGGTCCCGTCTTGAATTGTACTGTTATCTCCTTAATCCCCTTCACTCGAATTGGAATCTTATCAACCAATTCCTGTGGTTCAGGAAATTCAACTCACACTCGTGCAGAATTGAGCGGAGTTTGGGCATTTTATTCCAAAATATCAGTGGTATTTCATGGAGGTTTACCCATATAGGAAGTGACTCCATTTCTGCTATGTCTTGTTCAATGAACATAGAAGAAGATGATGGGACGAAAATCTCACGAAGATGATGATGACTGTGGTGATCACAAACTCAGACAAAGAAAGAAAAAAATCATGGAGAAGAAGCATGATTTATAACGTGTATCAATGATTTTGAAGATGTCCATTTAATCTATGTTAGGTTTATAAAGTTTTTGTTGATTGAAATTGAAGAAAAGAAAAAGAAGAAGAATCCATGAAGAAAAGGGCAAAAATGGTTATAATTTAGGAAGAAAAATAAATAAAAATGACCTGATTACTAATTACTAATATTATTTTAAACTATATGCCTCTTTACCAATAATATTTTGACAACTCTTACTTAACAGCAAAAAGTGTAGGCTTTTATAGTTATTAAGATAAAATTTTCTACCTAAATAGTCATTTTCTCTAAAGGGTCTGTTTGATACATAAGAAAACGGGCTGGGAAAATCGATTTTCTTAAGAAAGTCGATTTTCCACTGTTTGGTTGGACAAAAATCATGAGAAAACCGATTTCGTAAGGAAAAAAGATGGGAAAATAAGCTAAAAAATTTTACCACTCAAAAGGTGAGAAAACCCATTTCTCACCCTCTCTTAAAAACACGCTCTCTCTCCTCCACTATTCTCTGTTCTTCAACGGAAACCTCTCGTCCCCTCTCTGATTCTCTCTTTCTCGTCTATGCCCTATTCTCTCCATATCTTACCAATTTCTAAACCACATGAGTAGCAAAAGTGATCTCTTGAAATCTACCCAACTTTCTCTAAACCATAACAGTAGATGGAAATCAAGAATCTGTTCATATCTAAACCATGACTTTCTTATTGTTGTAATAACCCCCTTTCAGATTTAGGTTATCTTTATTTGAGTTGAGTTCTACTAATTCCTCTTTTTAGGATTTAGATTTATTTGTTTGAGTTGAGTTATGAGATTTGGGATTTTAGAGAGAGAATCGGGAAGATGTGAAGATTTGAGAGAGAAAGATGATGCATTTTAGAGATACAACAAGGAAAATGATGAATTTAGAGAGAGAATCAAGGAAAATGATTTGGGTTTATTGTTCTTATAACCCCCATTCCAGATTTGAGTTTTTTTAGTTTGAGTATCAATTGTAAGATGCATAAAGCCAGTAACTAGGGTTTTGGGACTCAATTTCATGTTGGTATTCTGTACTTGGGTTTTTTGTAGGTTAAAGTTTTGATTTTTGAGGATTTTTATGAACATCTAAAATTGGGGAAACAGGAAAAATTGATGTCAAATTTAGTCATTTTTAGGTTATATTTTCATGAGGGTTTGAATTCTATGTTCTTTTCTTATCATTTGATCGATCTTGTTTGTTCATAAAGGATTGGTCTGGAAGGATTTAGATACAAAAGAAAAGAGAGATAAGGGAATATGATGGAGTTTAGAGAGAGAATCAAGAACATGATGAATATTAAGATGGAATTAGGAAGATGATGAATTTTTAGAGAGAACCAGGAAGAAGGTGGACCATAATTTTAAAGGCACTACAAAAAGCCTAAGTAGTGAATCACTTTTTAAGGCACTCCCTCGATTCTCATGCATTCTTACCACAAAATTCTAAAGACACTCCATCTTTCTTTCCAACCCTACCAAACACCTAAACTCAATTCACATGTGAAAGAACTTGGTTTTCTTTCCCATCAGAAAAAAAATGGTTTTCTTACTCAGACTTCCTAACGTATCAAACGGACCAAATGAAATTGCACTTATAGTCTAATGGAATGTTTAGTCACCAATTTATTGTTGTGGCTAGTAATATGGGGCCATTAAAAATATTAGGACAATGGTTGTCATTCCTAACTATAACAAAAGAAGAAGTGAAAGGATAGAAGATAAAAGCTGCAAATACCAAGGTAACAAGTTGTTTTAATGGAACATATATTATAATGAAACTGAGAATATGAACTGTACATCTGAGTATCCCAGATCAGTTCCTATTTATAGGATAAAACACTGCACCCACTTCCTAATATAACTGACCACTACCCCACTTTGTTTACCACTTACAAAGTGACTCTTTAATTGAAATAGAAATTAACAAAAACAAACTACCATGTAGGTAGCACAGTACATTTAAACTAAAATGCATAAATAAAGTATGCCGAAAGTTGCGCTAATTTGTGACACTCCCCCTTAGTGCAAGCTTTCGATCAACAATTCCCAAAGCACTTCGGAAGGACTCAAACTTAGATTTTGCCAAAGCCTTAGTGAATATGTCAGCCACTTGATTACTTGTGCGAACGCCTTCTAACTCAATCTCTTGACTCAACACCTTTTCACGGATAAAATGGTGTCGAACTTCAATGTGTTTTGTTCGAGCATGGAACACTGGATTTGATGCAAGCTTGATGGCGCTTTCATTATCACATTTAATTTGGACAGTATAATCAACTTTGCTCATTATATCTCCAATTAATCTTGTCAGCCAAATGCATTCTTGTGCAGCCATAGTTGCTGCCACGTATTCCGCTTCAGTGCTAGACAAAGCAACAACATCCTGCTTCTTGCTACACCAAGAAGTTACTGCTGAACCAATGTTAAAACAATAGCCTGAAGTTGAACGACGGTCATCCGTATTTCCTGCCCAATCGTACCAAGCTCGAGGTGCTTGTTTTAGGCCATAAAGTGCTTTCTTCAAACGACATACATGATGTGGGAATTCCTTTGAGACAAAACCTTGAGGT
>BEHA01045214.1:0-19649 GCA_002897215.1 Eschscholzia californica subsp. californica | reverse complement strand
TTTTTTATAATGGTCGCCGACTGGCAATCTCCGGTCGCGGACTAGTCAACGACCTAACGGCGTCAATTGCCGTTAGATCAAACATTAGTTGGAGCATTGCCTCCTTCGCATACATTGCCTTTAACCATTTTAGGAATTGCCTTTAGCAAGCTTGTCTTTAAGAAGTTTGGACATTGCCTACAAAACCTCCCATCTCACAAACTACAATTGTGGTCAACCGGCAAGTTCAAGTGACTCGAGTCTATCTTACTTCTCATCTAGTGTTTGTTTCTTATCTAATTCAGATCTGAGTCCTCTGATTCGAGTTGATTTCATAGTGATTATTTTTGTTTGACTTGTGCATCTAAATTGTCTGAGTAGTTGACTCGGACTGGTTTTTTGAATTATTTGGGTCGACGTACAATATATCCAAATTAAAATTGTACTGTATTATGTAAAACGAAGCCAAAGTGACTAGCGTGCAGCTTATTGAAATAAGTTAGACTCTGGGTGATTAAGATTCAGACAAGTGGTATTAAAACAAGCCTGGATTCAGACTAATCAAATTGGTGAACTATTCATATGGGATTGCAATTGAGAAAGAGTAAATTTCTAAGTGTGGTGCTTCTAAAACTTATTTACCCGACATATTGAGCAGTGAGCGCTCATAGCCAACAGCCCATAAAGTAGTTTTATAGGGACCGGGAGTAACTAAGAAAGAAGAGGCGCACAGTTAGGTTAAATAATCAAGCTAGACAATACCTGTTGGGCCAAGCCAGTCCGATTGACACCATTATTTGGTGGATTTGGAACAAACATCACAAAATAATCAAGCTAGACAATCATAGAGTAAGCGATTTCCCGCCGCTGCAGTAATAAAGCCACCCAATTCTTGACATGAAATTGGCGTAAAACCTCGTGTGTTACCAGAAAAAAGTTCAAAACAGTGTTTTTTGTTCTCTCTCGGTCGGTAACTTTGGGTGTCCTTCCAACTGAGTGATCTTGTTGTGGGTGGACTTCTGTTACGGCTTTTTCTTTTTTACTATCGAGGCGAAGAAATGAGATTCACGTACCTTTATGTTCAAGGTGAACAAGTTGCCCTTGCTGGCTGGCCCGAAGTAACTTCCCATTTCTAATGCGGGACAATCGCATATATTTTGCCATTTCTTCCCGAAAGAGAAAGTGATAAAGAATCTGAACGTCCTATTAAATTTTACACCATGTTTTTTTTTTTTTTGATGAGATAAATTTTACACCATGTTACTGTGATGGAGTGGACTCAATATTATCTATCCGTCCGAACTACTGGTAAAAATTAGGTTGCGGCTTTAAATCATCTAAAGAAGAGTGTGAAATAGAGACTTTAAATTAGATTTGACGTAGAAGACAACCTTAGTTCCAAAATAGTAATTGTTATTTTTCTTGCCCACTAAACTTCATCTTCTACCTCACCTATGACCACCACCACTTCCGACACTACCACCACCTCCACTCATGACTACTTCAGACCACCACCACTTCCGACACTGCCACCACTTCCACTCATGACTACATACCACCACCGCTTCCGACATTGCCATCACCTCCACTCATGACTACTTCAGACCACCACCACTTCTGACACTACCACTACTAGCACCATCAACACTTAGAACTACTTCAAACAACAAACACTACCATTTCCAATAGATTTTGGACTCAAAGTGAAGTTACCCTAAAATCAAATTTAGTTGAACAATTGTTTAATCTCTTAGAATATTTTAGTTGCCAAAAGCCCCTCCAAAATTTGTTATAGTGATACAGCAAGGTGAGAGTTGGCTTGAGAAAATTAAGGAAAACCAGAAAGAAATATTAAACAAACTTCACAACAAAGTTTGGAATAGTGTCAATTGTCATGTAAATTAAGAAACAAATATTTCAAATATATACTTTGCCCATCCTTGGGCTCTAAGTTCCATATCAAAATAACCCCACCATCCCCATCCCCATCCCACAAAAGCTCAAAACCCTAAATCCATGTCTTAAACAGTCTCATTTGTTGTCTTTTGCCGTCGAGAATCCAACGGTGACGAAGATGGTGATGATGATGGCAATGACACCAATGTATCACCATCATCATGATGATCCTCATCATAATGTCCATCTTGGGTTTCTACCTCATTCAACTTCCTTTTCTGCCCTCTTGCTTGATCATGATGATCATCATGGTGATGATCATGATGATGGTGATGAACATCATCATCATCTCGTTTCTCTTCCCTTTTAATGTTATCTTTCAACCTTTTGACATCCGACAATTTAACCGGCTTCACAATAAAATCCTCAGCTCCTTCCTCCAAACACCTAAATTTCAAATCAACCAAAACCTAAGAGTCAAATCAACGGCTAAAAGACAATTACATTCAAATAATCAACGGCCCAAAACAACTCAATTTAATCCAAAAGGGGTTAATGAAATTACCTGTTAATTCGAGGCAAAACGTTCTCAGATGACATAATCACAACTGGTATTTCCTTAAATGTTGAAGATTCCTATTCAAAATCAAACAAAATCAAAACCCAAATCTTTAAATCTCAAGAAAAAAAAAAAAGAGAAAAATTTCTAGTTTTAATGGAAAAGAGATGAAAAAAAAATGGCACCTTGATTTTCTTAAGAAGTTCATAACCAGTCATTCCAGGCATCCAGTAATCAGTGATGATCAGATTTACCTTTAAATCCTGAAAATTGTAAGTTTTGATGATTATCAGAACAAGAATACCCAGAAAAAAATGATTTTGTTTCAATAACTAATCAAGATTTTTAGGGTTTTTTTTCTTCTTACATTTGATTCAGCTGGATTCTTTTCTCCATCAAGACCAAGGTATTGAAGAGCTCTCCATCCACTGTCAACAGCAGTAACTATAGAAAGAGAAAATGAAAACCCAAGTTAGATTCAGAAAAACAGAGTAAACAGAGAAGAAGAAGAAGAACAAACTCAAAATCAAAATCAAAATCAAAATCAAAATGAAATAAAAAACTAACCTTTACAAGAAGAGATTTTGAGCAACCTCTCAATAACTTTTCGATCAACAAGACTATCATCAACAGCAAGAACATGAATTTGTTGTTGATGAGAATCATCAATAAGAACAGGGGAAGGAATTAAAACTTGAGCTTTCTCCATTAAGTCTGGTTTCTAAATATGATTTTGAATAATGGATTTAAAGTGATTTTGAATAATGGGTAGTGATGAAAATGAAGATCCAAGTTACGAAATTTATATATAGAGAGACTATTGAAAGTTAATAGTAGTAGTAGTACTAGTAGTATATCTGTTGTCTCATAATAATCATATCTCAATCTTTTGGTCTGTCAAAGAAAATCTGATATCTACTTTTATTTTAAACAACTCGAGATTCTCAAATCAACTTTCTTCTGATTCGCAAATCCACTTTCTCTCTCTCTCTCTAGAAATAAATAGATCTCTCTCTATCTCTCTCTCATTGTGTTGTCAATTCCACCATATATCATAAATATATATGGGTTGGGATTGGGGGAACCTCCATTATTTTATAACATGATGCTATTTTTCTTTTGGGATTTTGTGGGATTACTGACATCGTATGCTCCCGGGTGCTAGGGAAATATTTGTCTGGTTTATTGTTTACATTTCATTGTTATTCGGGTCATAAAATGGATATTCATTCGGTTCGGGTCTATGTGATGATGGAGGACTACCAAAGGCAATGGGTATTGGTTCATCTGCAGAAGTCTTCCAATAATAAAGATTTGGTCAATCAAGAAGTTGTATTTTGTCTTTTAATCTTTATCTTTGCTTCTCTTCTATCATAGCTTTCGACCGCCACCACAACGTTCCACCATCACCACCAGTTTTGACCACCAACTATCATTACCAACTCTTCTCTCTCCCTTCTTTTCTTTCTCTTTCTCTTTTTATCATCTTCTTTCTCCTTGTATCTATGTCTCTATCTACTCGTTCTCTCCCACTATCTCCTACCATTTTTGGCCACCGACCATAATAAAGACTTCTTCGATCAAGAAGTTTTATCTTGCTCTGTCTCTCATCTCACTCTTTCCTGCTCATTCTCCATTTCTCACAGGTATGGTGAAGGGAAGTGTTCCCTTGCTAGAACTAGTTTATGAGGATCTTAGACTTTCGTGATTGGTTGATATGAAACATTTTGTGGTTGGCCACCTGCGAAACCCTCCTCTAGGGCTGATTATGACGATGGAAACACTTTCCTTCGCCAGAATTGTGTGTGGGAGAAAGAAAAATAAATACAAAAGATAAAAAATGAGGGAGAAAGTGAGAGAGCGGTAGGACAGAGAAATAGAGAGAAGAGGAGTGTGATATATATATATATATATATATATATATATATATATATATAGAGAGAGAGAGAGAGAGAGAAAAAAAAAAGAGAGAGAAAAAGAGAGAGAGAGAGAGAAAAAAAACGAGTAAGAGAGAGGGCGAGAACGAGGAGGAAAGAGAGATATAGACAGGGACAGAAAGAAAAAGGGAAATGAATATTAGGGGGCAGAAAGAAAAAAAAGTCAATTTTTTGACTCAAATATGAAGTTCTCTCCAAATCTAATCGACCAAAGTCATTATTTTACAGAAACTTTTCACGACGCCGCAAAGTCGCAGCTTTACGAAACTTAGCGTGTCATTGGCCCCTCTTGCTACCATATGGTAAGACATAAATTTATTGTGTATGTTTATGGTTGCGGCTTTAGGCATTTAAAATAGTGGATAATACTACCTTGGTTAATCAAAATCAACTGAGGCGTTATCCACATTTTTAACGTGAAAGTAAATTTAATTATATTTCACCGTCTAATTTTCACATCATTTTCACCGCTACAACTTCTGCCCATCACCACCAAGACTTTCGACCACCACAGCAACTTCCTCTTATCATTGTTAATGTCAAAATTTATCCTTTTAGAATCGGTCTAAATGTTGAGACTCCTACGTTAATTCCCGCTTTATTCCTCTCAATTTAGGGGACAAAACCTACAAGGAACTTGGACATTTATCGGACATTCAAGACGGTAAGATTGTCGTTGCTATTAAAATATTAATTATTGGATGAACCCGAGTTTATGGAGTTGTGACTTACTCGTTGTGTTCTTTCTGCTTTGAGACGATTTGATTATCTTTTATAGACTTCCCTGACCTACTTTAGATAGTCAGGGTTAATGAGGCAACCGAGATTCACCGTGCTAGATTGAAACTACTATTTCGTAGTCTAAAGATATTAGAATTTTTTTTTCGGATTATCCCGTATCTTTGATATTTAGAAGTTATGTACTTTGTTCAAGGATAATTGATATATCGTGTTTTCGATCTTGTGGATTCTTTAGGAGAAGCTTTCTCCTTGCGTGACTCTTACAACTGAAGTTTAGTATATACTTAAGATCCTCACATAATGAGATCTTTGATAAGATTCAGTATTAAGATCCTAACCGACTCGGATTCAACCTCCCTATTGACTTGATACAGGTTGACCCATTGGACTTTTGATCTTTTCTTGACTTATTGACCGTAGTCAATTCATGAGCATTTTTTGGATCATCAAGCATCGCCACTTTCGGGCACCGACCACCAACTTTGGAAGTTGTGGTGGTGTAGGTGAGGTTAAAACGAAAATTACAATCAAATGCATTTTTTGATGCTCCCTAAATCAATCTTGATTGACCAAACTATTATTTCTGGAAACTATTTCGGATGTCCCAAAGCCGCCTGCATATTTGTTATCTTTGCGTTCCTTCATAAAATTATTTGGGTACATACGGCAAAAGGTGAATTCTCTTCGAAGTCTTTATATACTTCAATTGCAAAACAGACACCAAGTTTCTCAAACACTATGGAACTCCCTCATGGCTTTAATTGGAGGGTACTATGGAATAAACTAAGATTAGCACCAAGAGTTAAAACTTTTCTCTAGAAAATTCTATATCGAAAATGTGCGATGTGTGTCAAGAAAAGGAAGAAGACTTAGATCACTTGTTTCAAAGTTGTAAGAAGGCGAGAGAAACCTGGTTGTGTTACCCGTTGAACTTAAGGGTAGAAGGTGAGGAGGATTTCAGACACTTATTGTGTCGATGGTTAACTCGTGAGGAGGAAGAGGAGGTGATTGGGCTTATATGTTGCATGGTTTTTGTGGAAATCCAGGAACAGTTGTGTGTCTGAAGGAACAATCCCCAATTGTTACAAAATCATTCAAGAAGCACTTACTATGCAAGCAGATTTCTCAAATTCAAGATTGAAAGTCATTTAATAAGAGGATCAGGTAAGTTACACAAAATTTTGGACACCACCTAATCAAGGGAAGTTAAATATTAATTTTGATGCAGTATTTTTCAAAGGAAAAGCGGCACTGGCTGCGGTTTGTAGGAATGAAGAGGGCGAGTTTATAATGGCTGCTACAACGAGTACCCATGCAATATCAGCCATGGAGGCAGAAGCTAGAGCAGCTCTATTGGCGATACAATTGGCACTTAATATTTCCGAATATGAATGTATTTTGGAGGGGGATGCATTGACGGCAATTCACGCTTGGTCAGACAACATTGAAGTGGCTCCTTGGAAAATCCGGCCTCTTATTATGGAGATCAAGATGAGAAGTTTAAAGTTACAAAACTGTTCGTTTAATTATTGTAATCTTGAAGCGAATCAAGTAGCGCACATTCTCGCAAAGTATGCATTTAATTTGAACCTGGCTGAAATTATGGAGACCTAACAGACTCCTAGTTGCATTGTAACTCAGTTGGCGATTGATATTGCCAACATTTCAGTATTGCTCGAGTAGCGAATAAATTGAGGTATTTACCTCATATTATCAAAAAAAAATGTATAATAGCTCGATTGTTCGACTTAAATCTGTAGTTGTTTAATGAAATAATTTATTTTTACAAGTATTTCGTAGACCTTGTGTCTACCATTTGACATATACCATCTAATTTCTAAAGTGGTTCTATAAATTACTAAGCGATACATGATTTGATCGTCGTACTTGATATTTAGATATAGTTTTCACATTAGTAGATTTGAAATTTGCCTTGTCTTCGCCTTCTAGTTTTCTTTTTTTTTAGATCGACTACATGCCTTGATATATCACAAGGATGTGATATATTAAATTATGTGGAGTAGCCCGACAAATTTATTACATTATTTATAATATAATAATTCAAGTTCAATATTCTCCTGTTTTGCACTTTTAGGGATCGAACTTAGGACAATTACATTGCAGAGTAATGCACTAACCAACTGGACTACCAGTTATTGGCTATTCGCCTTCTATTAGTAGTCATTAAGTTTATCAAACCAAGTTTAAAATAGATTATAAGATTTTCTCGTGAAATGACTATGTGGGTTAGACATATAATTAAGGACAAAAACAATGAAATGGAATGTTTAAAATAGGCAGCGGCTTCGGGGAATAAAGAATAATCCCCGGGGAATAAATTCTCTAGGGAATCCATGTTTTTTTGTACATTCTCGGGGAAAATATTATTTTAGTCCAAAAATTCATTTGATCTAACATTTCCCCCTAATCTTCATCTTCTTTATCCCCTTCACCACCATTGTCTTTCCTCTCTTTCCTCTCTTCTCCTCTTTAACTCACTGGTACCCTATATATATATATATATATATATATATATATATATATATATATATATATATATATATCTTTCTTGTTGGTTTCATTTCTCTATATATCTCTCATTATCTCTCTCTCTCTCTATCTCTCTCAATGACTATCTCTACGTCGTTCACACTCTAGATCTCTCACTCTTTTTCATTGTATATCACTTCCGTTATTTATCTCGGTGTATACATTTCTTTCTCTTTCTCGCAGTCTCTCTTTCTCTCTCTCTTTCTCTCTCTCTCTCTCTCTCTCTTTCTCTCTTTCTCTCTCTCTCTCTCTTTCTCTCTCGGTCTGTGTGGAAATAACAGAGTTCGTAGCCACAAAACGTTTTGTAGCCACGAAACATTTAGTGGCCACGAAAGGTTTTGTAGCCACGAAATGGTCATGGCCACAACATTTTGTGGCCACAAAACGTTTTGTAGCCACGAAATGGTCATCGTCACAAAACGTTTTGTGGACACGAAATGTTTCGTGGCCACGAAATCATCGAGGAAGATCTCACCAGAAACCCTCTTCAATGTCAATTTCCGACGAAGTGAACAATTCCCTTTGTTGGAACAGTGTATGTGTGAGAGAGTGAGAGAGAGAGAAACATGAGAGATTGATTGAGAAACAGTGAGAGATAAAGAGAAAAATAATGAGAGATCGAGAGACATAGATAATGAGATCAATAGAGAGATAAACAATAAGGAGGCGAGGGAGAGAGACTAAGAGAATAAGAGGGAAAGAATAAGACAATAAGAGAGAAATGGTGAGAGACAGTGAGAGAGAGAGAGATTGAGAGAGGGAAGATGAAGATTAAGGGGCGATGTTCGATCAACCCAATTTTTGGACTAAAAGAAAAATATTTTCATGAGTCAATATTTATTTACTAAATTTTTATTCCCGAGGAATTTTTTTTATTCCCCAAAACCGTGGCCTTAAAATATTGCATCATCCATATTACATTTTTAGCTATAGAAGATTTATCTATAATTTTCCAATATAATTTGAATATAATGTAATATATTTTTTGGCCGCAAGATAAAAGTTAAAACGGAAAATCAACTTGCAAATCTTTTCATGAAAATGTCACTAGTATATATGCATATTCAAATCAACCATAAAAGATAATCTTTTCCATGGTAAATATTATTTATTCTTAATTATTCTTATATTCCTAAGCAAGATAATATATGAAGATGTCACAAGTATATAATGCATATTCAAATCAACAATAAAAGATCTGTTCCACTAAAAATATAAGAATAAATAATATTTACCATAAATAAGTTAAGAACAAGTGGAGCATCTTATGTTTTTGTTTCATGAAAGATTTACGTAAGGATTGGGTTACAGGCAGAAAAAAAGATAGACCAATAGTAGGGCACATGGGAAATGAGGGAAAGTTTCAACCCTCCCGAAAGAAATCATCTATTAAGATCACGGTAAATTTGTATTATTTATAATTCATGAGTCGATAGAAAAGAAGATAAAGTTACACGATAAAGTTGAAAATTGAAAAATACAAACTAAAGCTTATACTCTCAATTCTAATTTTTATGTTTGTAACATAAGCCGTCATAAGCCGTCCAACCATCTATCAAGAGTAGAAGCGTAACAACCAGTGGCGGATCTAATATAGCCTCCCCTGACCCCTATGGAGATCCTAAATAGTTAGTAAATATTGGATAGTTAAAGCAGTCCTAGCATATAAGAAGAAGTACGAAAGTTAATCGTCAAAGATGCCTTAGCTATTTTTATTTTTTGGTGGGTGCCGTTGCCGGTAAGTTTTGGTGCTGTTGCCGTCGCCGGTAGGTGTCGGTGCCATTGCCGTCGCTGGAGAATGTTGCACTCTTTTCTAGGGTTTTGTTTGGAAGAAAAATTAATTGGAACTCTTTTCTAAGGTGCTTCTAAAGACACCTGGCCAAAAGGCTGTTAGCATCCAAAAAATTTATTGACTTGGGTCAATGACCTTTGACCCGAGGTCTCTATAAGCACCAGTTTTTAATGTGGGTGACGTTCACCTTCATTTGCTTCTTCCATCTTCTTCCATCTTTCTTCTTCTTTATCTCTCAATCTTCACTTTCACGGCGTTTCTGATTTTACTCTTGCCCTAGCAAGATAAAATTCAGTAACTAGTAAAGAAAACAATTGACTCTTTGTTCTTGATTGATTGATAAGTTAATTGTTCTTAATTTGAACCAAGATTTACTTTGTATGATTAAAAACTTTTTGTTGTTCCTGTTTTACATATTTCATGGATCAAAGAGAGAAAATCAGAGGGAATATTTGAGGTTAAGTTTATCTTTTAAGTAAGATGATAATTTTTCGGTTGATAAACGTTGTAAAGGATGATACATTTCCGTCTATATTACCGAAAAATTAATTATCTCTTTTTCGGTTGATCAACAATGCAGAAGATGGTAATTTTCGATCAATCTTGCATCAACAAAGTAGAAGATGATAATTTTCTGTTAATATTGCTGAAAATGTATCTTCTTTTAGTTGCCGTAAATTATGTTATCTTTTTGTTTTTCTGACCGATATTCTTCATCGTTATAAACATTTATTGACCGAAATTTTTGTTCGTTGATAAAGTAAATGCTTTTGATCTAGAAATTGTCTTTTGGTATCAAGATCTTAACCGACTCGGATTCAACCTCTCTATTGACTTGATACAGGTTGACCCATTGGACTTTTGGTCTTTTCTTGACTTATTGACTGTAATCAATTCATGAGCATTTTTTGGATCATCAAGCATCGCCACTTTCGAGCACCGACCACCAACTTTGGAAGTTGTGGTGGTGTAGGTGAGGTTAAAATGAAAATTATAATCAAGTGCATTGTTTGACTAAAGGTAAGGATGCTCCCTAAATCAATCTTAATTGACCAAACTATTATTTCTGGAAACTATTTCGGATGTCCCAAAGCCGTATGCGTATTTGTTATCTTTGCGGTTCCTTCATATATGTGAGGGACAATGTATAATAACTCGATTATTCGACTCATATCTGTAGTTGTTTAATGAAATAATTTATTTTAACAAGTATTTCGTAGACCTTGTTGTATTTACATTTGACATATACCATCTAATTTCTAAAGTGGTTCGATAAATTACTAAGCGATGCATGATTTGATCGTCGTACTTGATATTTAGATTAAGTTTTCACATTAGTAGATTTGAAATTTGCCTTGTCTTCACCTTTTAGTTTTCTTTTTTTTGAGATCGACTACGTGCCTTGATATATCACAAGGATGTGATATATTAAATTATGTGGAGTATCCTGACAAATTTATTACATTATTTACTATAATTATCCAAGTTCAATATTCTCCGGATTTGTACTTTTAAGGATCGAACTTAGGACCTCTACATTATAGAGCAATGCACTTACCAACTGGCAAGGCCGTGTTTGGGGGAGTGCGGGCAGGGCGCCCGCACTGGCCCCCAAAACTCAAGGGGCCTACTTTTCATAATGCCCTAAACTATTATATAAAGCAGATACCCAGTTTATCCTAACACTTTCAACTACTTAGGCAACTAAGTGTTGACATTATTCTCCGATTTTGGAATTTCTGATGGTTTTGTCTCCTCTATGAGCTTATTAGTATAAATGTTAAACCAATATTTATTTTTTGTCCATTACCTTTTTCTTAAATATTTTGTTGTTTAAAGTCTTTGTTCCGCCCCTCGTCTGTTTGATAAATGACAAACTACATATTTAATATGATATTACATTAAGATCCACACGTTAAATTTCAATGTCATTTATAGTTATAAACTTATATTCAAATTCTTAAGATAGAATAAATAAATCTTTTTGCTTACTGGTGATTGTGAATTCTTAGACTAGATTTTCAATAAAAATAATTTTTAGAATGATTTTTATTCCTAGCTATGACTACTTTTTGCAAAATATTATTGGGTTCATTTATGGTTTCATCTACCGATGATAAATTAGCTTACATTTTGTTCTTTTTTCATAATCTTTATGGCACGAAGGGCCCACATTCAAATTTCGCACAGGGCCTCTGAATTCTCAGGCACGGCCCTGCCAACTGGACTACCAGTTATTGGCTATTCACCTTCTATTATTAGTCATTATGTTTATCAAAACCAAGTTTAAAATAGATTATAAGATTTTCTCGTGAAATAACTTTGTGGGTTAGACATATAATTAAGAAGGACAAAAACAATGAAATGGAATGTTTAAAATATTACATCATCCATATTACATTCTTAGCTATAGAAGATTTATCTATAATTTTCCAATATAATTTGAATATTATGTAATATATTTTTTGTCCACAAAATAAAAGTTAAAACAGAAAATCAACTTGCAAATCTTTTCTAAGTCGAGCTTGATTATTCCTGAGCAAGATAATATATGAAGATGTCACAAGTATATATGCATATTCAAATCAACCATAAAAGATGTGTTCCAATGAAAATATGAGAATAAATAATATTTACCATAAATAAGTTAAGAACAAGTGGACCATCTTATGTTTTTGTTTCATGAAAGATTTAAATAAGGATTGGGTTATAGGCACAAAAAAGATAGACCAATAGTAGGGCACATTGGAAATGAGGGAAAGTTTCAACCTCGAGGAAAATAAGACCACGACAAATATTGTATTATTTATAATTCATGAGTTGATAGAAAAAAAGATAAAGTTACAACGACAGGGTTGAAAACTTAAAAATACAAGTTAAAGTTTATACTCTTAATTCTATTTTTTATGTTTGTAACATAAGCCGTCCAACCATCTATCAAAAGTAGAAAGGTAACAACCCTAGGAGTTTATGAGTTATGAAGTTGTAATAAAAAATGTGACTTAGAAAATAACATTTGTCTACAAAAACATGAATTTATACACAATGTGTTCTTATTGAAAATGCAAAATTTTGAGTTTAGAACAATAATTAAAGTTATGTTGAATCAACACAAAAGCTAAAATTCTCATCGAAATCTGGGCCCACTCGAATTAGATTTTCAAATTGTTTGTCAAGTATGACTCCTAGCCTTCATCAAAAAAAAAAAAAAAAGTATGACTCCTAGCTTTTACAAATCTAACTGACTCATTTAGATTGATTTAAGATTTATTTGAGTATGATAATATAGATTTGATATTAGGCATGTAATATTAAGACTATAAAAACAATATTAACTAACTTAGATAAATAAGTCGTTAAATCAATTGGCAACGAGTGGAGAGGACCTATACTTTTAGGTTTTTGGTTGCTAGTTACCCATTCTCCAATGTGGGACTATTCTCACACGCCCCCTCACGTGTGGCGTTCTTTGAGCCTAACACGTGTGTTTTATTTTTACGGGTGACGTGGAGCACGTGTGGCTTTTAAGCCTATCACGTGTGAACCTGGCTCAGATACCATGTTAAGTTTGTGGTAATAACCAGGTTTATTTAACTTAAGGCTGTTTATAAGTTTTACGGACAGTCAAAAATAAAAGATATTCATACAATTGTGTGTATATAGAATTTTATCTCATTTTATATGTTGTTTAAAAAGAATGACCAAAGGCGGCAATCATAATTTGTTAGATGTCTTGCTAAAGTAGCAAAGACCCGTTTCTAGGTGATTGAATTTAGAGCTAGTTTGATAACTTTTTTGAGTTAAAGGGCAAACACAAACACCTAATCCAATTAGACCATAATTAACTGGATATAATATTGTAACTCCATAATTTAGTTAAGTAGATGTTTTTTGAGTGACTACGAAATACATTACAATGACATTAATACTTCAATAAGATATGAATACTTAATAGTTGAAGAATTTGTCATTTTCTACTATTGGTTAAAAGAACGTATCAGTTCAAGAATAAAGTCATTTGGGTCGTAGACAACAACAATCACTAAAGGACAACCATTATGAGTTAATAGGCAAGTGACCTATCTTCCTAAGATGACAAAGAAATTAAATTTTGGTTTCTTTTTCATGGATAAATTTGGTTAAAACGGGTTGATTTTACCTCAAACTCAAAAAAATATCACCAAAATTTTTGTTCTCTTTCCACAAAAATATTCGTAATTTGAAAGAAAATGTTGAAACCATAGTATATTCAATTAAAAAACTCAAATTAAAAATATAATGAGGGAGTAATTTTTCAACTATGTTCCTCTTTTCGGCCAAGATCCTGAAACGTATATGTGGTTGAGAACCATTGAAAAAAGAAAATATACATTTTTTCTCTCAATTTTGTCCGGATACATATTATACTCCCTCCGTCCCAAATTAAGAGTCCCACATTGGTAATCCAACTTATTTTCATAGCTTTTCTTCTTCCGAGTTTACCCTTATTTATTTGATAACTTTTGTTAGAGTAATTCAAGGATTATCAATCAAATTTGACCATTAGTCATTTAAAGTAACTATATTAATTTAAAAGAAAGAATTTGTTGGTTGGAAAAATCAATTTTTGTATTGGAAAGTGTCAAATGCCTTAATTAGCTTAATTAATGCACCATATGTGAAAATATTAAAAAAAGGGTATTCATGGAAAAGTAAGGGATTTTATATGATATATTAGGAATGAGACTCTTAATTTGGGACATCCCAAAAAAGAATAGTGGACTCTTAATTTGGGACGGAGGTAGTAATAGAAAATTAACTAAAATTGTGACATGACAATTTTTAGCTGGTCAGTTCATAAACAAAATAAAATGTTGAAATTTACACTAGCCACCTACGTGTTTCCAGAATAATGCTCACCTATATGTTTCGAGAATAATAACAAAAAAAAAAAAATAAGAAAGCCATTAGCGAAAATTAGAGAAAAATTCAGAAGTGGATTGGAAAGATTAGAAACTTCAATTACATGAAGCCCCATGAAATTCTTCTACCTAGAGTCGGTCTGAAATCTTCTTTTGTTTCTCTATCCAAAAATGATATTTGTATGAAGTTCATGGACCTTCACTTCCTCCCAATTGACTAATCTTTGAAGTCTGAAACAAAGTGGGTGGGTAAGACACTAAGGTGCTGTTTGTTTTTTCGTTTTTTCAGATCTGAAATCTGAATTGAGACCCAATTCAGATTTCAGATGTTTGTTTTTAAGTGCAAGAAAATCTGAAAAGTTAGCTGAATTTAGTCCATGTCTGAATTGGGCTGAAAATGAGACCACTTATTTCAGACTTTAAACAAGTCTGAAATACAAACTCAATATCTGAAATATCTCAAATGACTTGTATACCCCTGTGATTTAAAAAAATCTCTCATGTTCAGATTAGGTCACCACCACAAAACCACCGCCACCACCACAAAACCACTTTCACCGCCACTAAACCACCTCCACCACCACCACCACCACANTCCACCACCACCACAAAACCGCCACCACCACCATAGATACGACCACCACCAGAAAACACCAAACCACCACCACCAACAGGACCATCACTACCACCACATAACACCACCAACAGGACCACCACCACAAAACACCACCAATAGGACCACCACATCACCACCGAAATCACAACGAACCAGCAGCACCACAAAACACCACCAATAGGAACACCACATCACCACCGAGATCACAACGAACCAACAGCGCCACCACCACTAAAGCCTACCCGCCGCCGCAACTAACAACAATTACACAAACCGAACAGCCACCACCACAAACCACACCACCACCACCACATAAACACCACAAAGACTACAATCACACACGAACACCATAGCAGGAAGGTGCTTGAACCCTAGCCATCATCTTGCTGGAAACATCTTTGTAAACTTCCATTTTAGAGAGATAAGAGAGAGGGGAAGAGAAAGAGAGAGAGAGTCTCTTACCAGTCAGCTAGGGGAGAGAGAAGTAAAGAGATGGAGTGAGATTTCTAATCTAGGGTTTATTTTGGTCAAAAAGATAAATTTATAAATTAGGGGTTTTTGGGTTAAAAACTTGAGTGAGAGCATAAACGTCAAAATTTTAGTTCAGATTCAATATTTCAGATCGAAAAACAAACATGCTAACTTGTAAATTATTCAGCAAATTCAGATTCAGCAAATTCAGATTCAGACATTAAAAAAAAAAACAAACACCACTTAAGACTTGAGCTTTAAGACTTAAGAGTAGTGGGTGACTATTACTTTCCAAGATAGAATCCTATTTACTTAAATCACAAGTGGTACAATATAAAGGACGATTGGATATTGTCTGAAAGATCTCATTCTTTACTTTTGCATGTGCGGCACGTGCAAGTATCTTACAATATCTACCAACTAATTATTATTATTAAAATCAAATATTGTTAAGATCCCAAGATGAGAAACGTTGACCTCTGAACACTTATACTATGTCAGCTGAGTCAAATCGAAGACCGCGCCGTCAATTCCAAACTCATCCGATCCTATCCAATAGCATTAAATTTACGACAAGACCTCGTCAATAACCCCCGGACGCGTCTTCCAATATTTTGGCCGCCTCTTTGAAAAAATAGTAGAAGTAATTATGTTATAATCCCTACGTAAATAAAATTACACATTTTTTGCAAACTTAGAAAAAAAAAATCACACACATATTTTTCACATGCATAAATTTTAAACTTAAAGATAGACTGAGGTTGCAGCTGAATTTTTGAGGCTAAATTAAAATTGAAAATTTAATTGAAAAAATAATTTTTAAGACCTAAGACAGACTGAAATTAGACTCGCTCTTACACGTAGTTACATCAATGTCAAAACACCATTTTTCATGGATTATCATTTTCCCGAGTATATAAGCCGCTTGACCAGTTGGTGTCTTGGTGAGAAGTACAATTAGTCATTCTTCTTCTCCCACCAAGGTTGAAGGTTTCAATGTGATTTCACTGAAAACTTCAAAGTTCAAAAAGGAGATCGACGTAAGATTTTCAAGTCTCAATCAAATCTATTGTGGGACCCATCATGAACAAAATCTACCTTGGATCTTTCTAGAGATACTCATAGACATGTTGATGTTATATTTCGATTAGATATATCAAGAATGAAGTATCATAAATCAGTGTATAATCTTGTCCTAGTCAAAAAGGAAAGAAAATCTTCTTCATCTTTACTTGTTACTTTTTTTTCATCATTAAAAAAATGTTTCAAAAGATTTGATTATGACAGCACATGAAACCTAATTTCTTCTTCTTGGTTTTGTCAATGGTGGTGGTCTATTGATCTTCTTCATCTTCCTGCCACTGGTATTGGTCCCTACATTTATAGTTTTCTAGAAGACATCTCCTCTGATTTTGACCTTTTCTTTTTGCCCCTTTGACTCACATTTCTTGACTTGTTCTCATTTCTAATAGTTCAATGGAAAATGCTACTCAGCCTGACTATCCCTACCCATAGTCCATAGGCATAGTTTAAATAAAAAGTTGTCTATTGGGGTCATTGTGGAACCGAGTAGCGTCGCTAAAGTTTTGTTTATGTATTGAGTTATTGAGTGTCAAACATATATGGTATCATGCCACCCGAAAAGTGGGTTCACTTGGAATACACGCAAGAGCTATCGCTCACGAGCTCGAGCTAAACAAATTCGCAAATAGATAGTCTGACCTACAATGACGCCTTACTTTTTGCGTCTTTTTTTCGCTATGCAACTAATCAGACAGTTTATATTCTTCATTTTTAATACATTTTGAAAACATAGTAACTAGAACCAAAGATTATCACGAGACCAAATATGTTGAGTGCCTTCCATATTATGCTATAATAACCGCAGACCGTCTCTAGTGTATTTCATGTGATACTGTGTATGAATCTTTGTTGAAGAGAAAAATTAAATAATATACGAGTTTGAGAGTTCTATGGATGAAAAGATAATAATGTTTGAGTTTTTTTGTTAGAAAAAATACAGGTCGAGCTAAGATACAAAATGGTTTTAAAATGATTTCTTTACATTTTATTGTTCGATATTGATTACATAATCTAATATTTATATAATCTCACGCAGATATCACGGCTTAGTATAGATTTTTTTTTTGTATTTGGGAGATGAAGAGATGGATATGGTTGGAATTTAGTTGAATTAATATCTTATCATATGTGATTATATACATATTAAACACGGATTCACGCTTAGTGGGATCTACTAGAAATCTTTAATTTATTGGATCGCATTCTAGGTTTGATAGTGATATCCATCTTGTATGTTTCATGGAAAAGGGTTAATGACAGACTATTATACTGTAATTGAATAGTTTAAACTTGAAACATTTAAGTTGGAATTCTAGCTACCATTGATACGGCAATCAATTTGTTTGGATGGCATGTATCGTTATATTTTGATTTTTATAGATTTTAAACTATTACGTGATTAGTGGGTTTTCTCTGTTTTCGATGGTTTTCTGTTAGTACTCTCTGGTCTTGTATATTTTATATTATTACTTTTGTGATTATTCTCTTTCTTTGGACAATATTTGAAGTTTATTGACTTCATGCCAATGCATAACTATATAGTTATTTTCCTCTTTACCTTCTTCAAAATTGAAATCCAAGATTTTTTTTTTCTTTTGAGAAATTGACTATATGTATGGTCTAAATTACATGAGATAAATTTTGATGATAAACTGCTTCCAGCGAGACTCCACTACCTCATGGACTTAAGATGGGTGTCCAACCGCCGCACCAAAGGGTAGTGGACGAAATCCAAGAATTCTACACTATAAATTTGCAACTAGTTATGTAAATTGATAGTATTGGACATTTATACGCAAAAAAATTAACTTGAACATAAAACTTATAATTGAGTATAACGTTATTAGTTGACATGAAAACCAGGGGTGGTCCGTGACCAAAGCCACCAAAGCGACCCCCAAATAATCAAGGGCCTCATGTTTCCTATTTCGTATGTAAATTTCGAAAAATTAATTATACTTTAAACCAATTTCAGACATAATTTAAGGTGTAGCTTAGTGCTAAATAGTTTATATCTTGCGTAAAAGGTCAAGTGTTCGATTCTTACCCTTTGGATTGTTTAAATTTTATTTAATTTTTTTCTGATATCCATCGTATGGGCCCCGATTTTTAATTTCGCTTTGGGCCCCCGATATACTTGGGCCGGCCCGGATGAAAACATGCAATTCTGGAAAAAAAATGCAGTAGTCAACAATAAAGAACCCATAAACTACAAATATTTGGTTTGCAAAGAATATATATTGTATCAAAAAAAAAATACATTTTGATCAAGGACATTATCTTTGTATTGCCAATATATCTTATTTATATCTTTCAGCAAAAAAAAATATTTTATTTATATCGTGTCAACAAAAATGTAAGATATCAAATGATATTGGCTTATTTACACCATTATTATTGTATTTGACAATGTTTAGTACATAAACTATAATCTAGTATATAAGTTGTTTCTCCAAGATAAGATTCTCATAATATAATTTTTTATTAGATTCAAAATTTAAATAGTCTATCAAATAAATTCTCTTCTAAAAGCAATAATCTTCCACTAAACAAATATTCTTATCCAAAATTGACCAAGTATAAACTAAAGTGTTTAGAAAGAGAGACAGGTACACTGACCAAATTCTCATGCTATCTGAGTTAGAATCATTTTTGCTGTGGCTGATTTCATCTTCAAAAGATCTTCTGTTTTTTTTTTTTTGCTTCTTTTATTAACTAAATTGAAATACCAAATTTGTGCTTTAAGATAGAATTAAGCCATATCATTATTTTATTTGGCCTTTTGGTAAAGCAGAAGGTTGAATGTAACTAAAAAAATCAACCGAATCTTTCGCCCTATGAGACGACGATGAGGCGAAGCAGCACAAATCAAACAAAATCCATATTTTTGTTGAAGGCGAATTCTGTCTCTTGGACTTCAAAAATTCTCTCTGCAATCTTTCTATCTTTTTTGCCAAATTAAAATTTTCTCCATCTCAATCTCATTCATTTTCTCTTTAAAACCTAAATTAGGGTTGTGTTTGATACAGTGAAATAATTTCATGGAAATAGGTGAGATATTAAACACAACCTAGGATTCTTATTCTCCTTATGGGCCAATCTTCTTCTAGATATGATTCCTCAT
>BEHA01045140.1:0-32483 GCA_002897215.1 Eschscholzia californica subsp. californica | reverse complement strand
TTCCAGAAGACGTTTCAGCTACCGACCTTCTGACTTCCGACCCGTAGATTTCTCACCGTCTACAGTAAGAATTCGAAAATGGAGATTTAAGTTTACCTTAGGACCAGCTGGTCCACCTCTCCATAAAGGGGTTTTTGTGGTTTGACAATCAGTACAACTTCTCATACTTTTATTATTCATCTCTTCAGACCCAGATCCCTGAATCAAAAGAAGATCATTAATCAGTTAAAATTCGAATAATTGATTAAGGTTTCATACTTGATGATGATGATCACTTACCCTTTGACTTAAATCCATCATTTAATCAGAAAAAGTACTAAAGATCTAAAAGAAACCCAGAATGATTGATGAATTATTAGACTCTGTAAATCGAAAAAGAACACATCTTTCCTCTGGAATCAATTTTGAAATGGCCAAAAGAATCAAATCGTTAGGTTTTCAATCTTTAACGATTATTTTTGTTAGTAGTCCACAAGTTACTAAGTATTTAAGACTTTATGTAGTTGTCCCCTTATTAAATCAAAGTCAACTAAGTCAAGCATAGTTGACTCGCATCGGGCCCGAAAATAGCTGTCCATATAAGAAAAACGGTTGTTCGCGTATTGGCCACCAAAAAAAAGTGACAACAAATATTTACCGGTTCACCTGTGGTTTTTGTAACGTCTGTGGTTCGTTAAGCCGTAACAAAAACCCAACTGCTGCGCCAATTTATTTCGAGTTTTTATAAAAGGAAAAGGTTGTTTGGTTAGAAAGAATATCATAATAACCAAAGAAAAACTTACATCTTTTCCTATTAATCAAAATATGCTAAAATATTATAAATAATGATACATAAAATTCAAAATAATATGAGTAATTATCAATCAGGTCATTTTCTATTTTTTTTCTTTCCCTAAATACCCTTTCCTGCTTCAAGTCACACTCCCACTCTCTTAAAAAACTGATATATGTTTAGGGGTTTTTTTGTTCTTCTTCACGAATCTTCTTCATCTCGGCTCTTCTTCATCGATTAACATCTTCGAAATCAACATCTTCTTCTTCATGATGAAGTTGGGATTATAACAAGTAGAAGAATAGTTTGCCTGATCAGAATTCGCCGAAGAAGATGCCATCACCCTAGGCTAAGCCATTGCTTCTTGTCACTAGTATCCCTGATATTTTCACTCGTTCTCTCTTTCTCTAAAATTATACTTTCTCTTTTTTAGGGTTTCGATTTACTCTTTTGTGTTTTCAGATTTTTAAAGCAAATAAGTTGTCGAATCTCTTATGTGCATCTGTTGTGTGTGGATTTTGCTGAGTTTTTGAGTGAGAAAGGAGACAAAGTATTAAGAGAATATCTGTACTGCTCTAAATTCATGTTCGAAATTGTTGGATTTGTGTTTGGATTTTTAAATTCATGGTAGAACAATTCAAATAGGATATGAAGATAATATCTTTTTAAATAGTGCACTTGTTGATTTATATGCTAAATGTGATCTAATGGTTGATGCAAGGAATGACTTTTACAGAGTTAGAGATCATGATCAAGTATCTTGGACTTTTAAGTCGCGACTTTGGGGAATAAAAAAAATCTCTGGGGAATAAAGATTTTAGTCAATAAATATTGATTTAGGGGCATATTTCTTTTTTAGTCCAAAAATTGACTTGATCAAATATTGCCACCTAATCTTCATCTTCTCTTTCTGTCACTCTCTCTCTCTATCAGCTTCCTTCAAAGTTGAAATAATTTGATAAGTCATTACCAATCGAACTTACTTGAACTTTAAAGAAAACCCTAAATTGAAAGCTAGTAAAACCCTAATTCCCATATAAGATATAAATAGACTTACCATCTATTGTTCTTCAACATCTTGAAGGTAATCCTGAATTGACACTGTATGCTTCGTCTCGTCTTCAAACACATCAGCCATAATATCGCAAATTCGAAGATTTTAACGAACTTGTGAAGTTCTCGCTAATTTAAAATCTCTCTCTTGGAACAGATTCCTAATGAAACCCTAAAATTTTAGAGAGAAAATTGATAAAACCATAACCGAAGAGCTAAAAACTCTAAATTGATACTCTAGAAAAGAATGCCCTAAACCTAGGTTAAGTAAAGTATCCAATCGAGTACTTCGAACATTTTTAGGGCATGAAATGCTCGGATTTCATTTTTCTACGAGAGCTTGGAGAGGGAGGGAGGGAGAAAAGGAAAGTAAGGTCGTGCTTAATGGATTTATATGGGTCAAGTGATGTGGGTTTTAAGGATACTTTTCCCGCCAAAAAGGAGCACCAAGTTTTCCCTGTTTAATCCTTCTGGAGGAAATTTAATGGTCTTTGTATAAAAAACATGAAGTTACTTTAGCCACATCGAGGGTCTCGACGCAATGATAGTGTATCAACTTCAGAAATTAAGAAGTTACTTGTTGGAGTGTAGCGAAAGATAAGAGGTGACAATGGTGGCAGCCGGAATGGTGGGGGTGAGAAGGTGTTGTGGTGAAGGTGATAAAGAAGATGAAGATTAGGGGGCAATGTTTGATCAAGTGAATTTTTGGACTAAAATAAAATATTCCTCCGAGAATATACAAAAAACATGAATTCCCTAAAGAATTTATTCCCCAGAAACTATTCTTTATTCCCCAAAGTCGCGACCCTTAGTATCTCTGGGTTTGCTCAAAATGAAAGAAAATGTAAATGAAGCATTTGGTGGATTAGTAAATGTAAATGAAGGAAAAAATTCATACCCATTTGATTAAATGTGGGTTTGGATTTGATGTTGTTGTTGGAAGTTCTTTAGTTGGTTTGTATGCAAAATGTAATCAATTTGATTCGGCAACCAAACTGTTCGATGAAATGACTGAAAGCTTCTTGGAACAATGTTATATCTTGTTATTATTAGATACGGAAGTCTGAGAAAGTATTGAAATTGTTAATTTGACGAGACGAAGGTGGGTTCGAGCCTAATTCAGTAACGTTTTACGACTGCTTTCTCTGCATGTGCCAGACTTTCGAATTTGGACAGAGGAAAAAAATCCATGAGGATTTCATTCAGAAAGGATAAGAGTCTTCTTGATATTGAAGGGAAAGAGAGAGAAGATGGGAAGATAGAAATAGAGATAAAAGATGATGGAAAGAGAAGAAATGGATGGTTTGAATTTTGAAACAATAATTCAATCATTTAGGGCTTTTATCAATTGTTTGTCATTAACAGGCCGATACAAACACCCGTACTTCAAATGGATACAAGCCGTGACAACAAATATTTTACTGGTGCGCCAAGTATTTGGGTTTTTGTAACGTCTATGATTCGTCGCGCCGTAACAAATACCAATTGTCGCCCCAACTTATTTCGGGTATTTATAACGGCTTTGGTAAGAGAGAGAGATTAGAGAGAGAGCGGGAGATGAAGAAAAAAAAAGAGGGAGAAGAGGAAGAGATTTGGAAAAAAATTAGTTTGGAGGTCGCCGGAAAATTTGGTCCGCCGACGACCTTCGTCGGAGAAGATAATGAGGTGGCGAGAGATGATGTGGAGGAGAGAGGCGATGAGATAGAGGAGACAGGCGATGAGATAGAGGAGAGAGGGAGAGGGGGAAAGATGAGGTGTTTCCAGTTTTTTTAAATGAATTCCATTTTGACCCCCCTAGTTTGTTGTAAAATAGTTAGAATGTTTGGGAATTAATTCAAATTTAAAAGAGGTCAATTTTGAATTTAAAGAATCATTTTTATAAGAAAGGAAAATATGGAAATAAGAAAATTAACTATAGAAAAAACTGACGGTGTTAACAAAAATGGGTCAAATTTGAATTTACAAAAAAAGATGACAAAAAAAAACCGGTCACAAAATAAGTGGTCAAAAAAAATGTTGGTAACTAAAACGTTGAATTTGCATCTAGATTAAATGAGGCGTGTACATGTGCTCTTCTTCTATATAACTTTTTTTTCTCTCTCTCTCTCTCTAAAAGTTTTCGGGTTAGTAGTTTTCATGGAGTAAGTTTTGGGTTAATGATAGACGTAGTTATTTAAATAGTTTGTTTTTAGTATTTACAGAGGTTTTAAATTATAACCCAAAAACTATTTCATATTTAAAAATAAAGGCCTAAATTTAAAGAGAAGTCCTCGAAACTAACCCATATGATATAATCCTAAATCTAAAATCTAATGTCTAATCAATTAATGGTGTGTTTGGATGGCGGAATCATGAATCCCCGGATTCATGAGTCCTTGGGATTCATGGTTCCACGGATTCATGAATCCAAGTAATATTTTTTGGCTTGTTTGGCAACTAAGAATCCTATGATTTATTATTATTTGAGTATTTTTAAACGTCTTTAGAAAAAATATGATTTTTGAAAAAAATAATGATTTTGAAAAAAAATAATGATTTTGTAGAAGGATATATTTTTTTGTTGATTTTAAGTTTATAATTTAGGTTCATTAATCCAAAATCCTATCAAATCCTAGGGGGTAGGGTGGGATTTTGGTCCAATACAAATTTTGGAATTAGGAATCCTCAGGATTCAAGAGTCCTAGAATTCTTGGTAGCCAAACAGACCAAGGATTCATGATTCCTACCAAATTCCACTTTTGATAGAAATCCTACTTAGGAATCCTGCAACCAAACACACCATAAAATCAAACTCAGAAGTTCTTGTTTAAGATTCCAATATATATCTAATCTTTGGTTCTTAAAGTTCGTAATTTGCAGAAAGTTTGCTGAAAGGTTGCAACTTTTTTGCAAAAGAATTTCAACTTCTTGCAAAGTAATTGCAACTTCTTACAAAAAGGTTGCGAAAAATATTGGGTTATTTTTCAAATAGCCCCCAACTTTGTGACCAGTTTCCTACCTAGCCCCCTACTTTATCTAAAATACCCAGATGACCTCATTTTTTAAGTTACTGTTAACTGACTGTTACTCTTTCTCTCATCCATTTCATCACTTCTGTCTACCACCTTCACCGGTGAAGGTCGCCGACCGGCCAAATTTCCGGCCGACGACCTTCAAACTTAATTTTTTCTCTCTCATCTCTCTTTAAATTTTTTTTTATTCGCTCATTTCTCTCTCTCTAAACACTCTGCCGAAGGGAAACCCTTCGCCGGAGGTGGTCTGTTCTTGAACAAACCTACCTCCGGCGAGGGAAACCCTTTGCCGGAGTGTTTAGGAAGAGAGAGAGAGAGAGGAGAGAGAAAAAAATAATTAAGTTTGAAGAGCGCCGACCGGAAATTTGGTCGGCCGGAGACCTTCGCCGGTGAATACGATGATGTGGCGTGATAGATGAGGTGGCGGAGAGAGGTGATGAGATGGAGGAGAGAGAGTAATGGACATTTAACGGTAACTGAAAGAAGGGGACCATCTGGGTATTTTTGATAAAATAGGGGGCTAGACAAGAAACTGGTCACAAAGTTGGGGGCTATTTGGGAAATAACCCAAAATTATTTAGTTTTTAACTGAATAAAAATAAATATTTATGTTATTAACCAAACAAAATATAATTGTTTTATTGAATGGAAAAATATAATTGTTTGGTTTTCAACTAAACAAAATATAACTTGTATTTTCAACTTCAAAATTTCCTGATTTTAAAAATGAAATAAGATAATCATGAGCAATATATATTCCAATGCTCAACTACTAGTACGGAAAGATAAGAACAAAAGAAAAAGGGTCATTCGGCGTGTAACAAATTACTTTAACCAAACATAATATCACCGTCACAACATATATAAATGATCGTCATACACATGCAGAGACAAATGATAGAAGACAGAAGAAATAAATTAATACCACTTAAAACTAACCAATCAAGCATCCATTGTTTTGAGCTTTAGTGTATCAATGAAGCTACTCCCATTAGCTATATCATTGGTGGCAAGAAATTTAAGAAAATCTCTAAAGCTACTTCCTTTATATCCTTTTGGATGTTCTTCATCCACCAATTCTTTGGCAGTTTCCATATTTTCATCCATGCCTAAACTATGAAGACTAGCAATAGATATTCTCATCTTCTCATTACTCAAAGTAGCTCTATGAACAACACTCTTGTATATGCCATTGCTTAGTACCTCAAGATGATCACCAACATTAACTTGTAAAGCTCCATGAACCTCTGGAATGAGTCTCCATTCGTTTTCACCCGTCCCTTTTACTTGAAGGCCCGTATGAGATTGGAGAAGGATAGTTATGCAAGTATAGTCCGAATGTGGTGGCAAGCCCAAAACACGATCGGGTTGAGGACATGGAGGGTAACAGTTTATTGTCATGACTTGCATTCCGTCTTTGAGTTTGTTGGTTATGTATGACGGGCTTAACCCTAAGCTTTCTGTGATAGTTGCAGTTATTTCAATGGCTAATTTTCGTACCTCCTCAGCATAATTTCCCATTTTTTCTCTATAGATGTTAGAAGACTGTTTGTTAATTATGTGAAGAAATGAGCATTGAAATAATAGTTTACTATATAGTATAATACGATCGTGGATAAATTTATCGGCTCACGTTTATCTCAAAAAGAAAATTTAAGATGTCAACAACTGTGGGTAGAATAGACTAAGGCTAGTCAGCGGCATTCTAAGGAGAAATAGATAGCATGAGAAGGTATTACTTGCTCCTCTGTACAATTTTATCCCAAAATTCATCTTACTACAAGTAAGACAATTAAGAGTTCAAGCGGTTATTTTGAACAAGCAAGAAGAGCCGACCTTATACATTCACCTAGGTCATTTATAGCCTATTTCATTTATGTAGATACAAACAAGATCCATTTACTCGGCCCATACTAAATTTATAAAAACAACAAAAACAAGAATTGAATTAGAATACTCCAAAATTTTGTTCATAACAAAGGTGGATGAGATGAATCAAGCCCAAATGAGACCAATATTATCTATTGGAGAATAGTACATACTTGTAATTTGGTGGATTTGTAGGCCAAGAATCAATCCATTCGGACAACGGATGCGCGTAGTGTTTGAGAAAAACCCTCCAAAATTGGATTCTATCTAATCCGTCCTTCAGACCGGTTCCATATCTTACTGGCTTGTATACGTCATTCGACATAAATTCTTCTTTCTTCTCTTTTGGCAAGTGGAAAAAACCCGAAGCTGCCTCTAAAGCTCCATCTAGAACCGCTTGAGAAATCCCATGATTAATTATCTGCAAGAACAGAAGAAAGTATACCTCATGTAAATCTTTGATGTCCTTTACATTTAAGTAAGTTCATAATATAAGATGCAAATTTTGCCCGAAATGGAAAAAAAAAGCAAAGAATGTTGGCAGCTTGCCTGGAAGAAGCCCATTTGTCGACAAGCTCTACCGATATCATTTATTACAAGAGATCTTTCCCGAGCCAGGTCGACAATAGGGACATTACAGGTCTCGGCATTTTCACTTGGTCGTTGGGAAGCAGGCATTACGTAACAATCAGGAACGTAAGATAATCCTCTCTCTTGTGCACTATTACCGATCGTAAAATCTTTTTTATCTTCCATCTCCAGTGTCTCAACAAATTAAATCTCCTTCTCTCTCTCTCTCTCTCTCTCTCTCTCTCTCTGTACCCCAAACAAGAACACAAAGGTGTGGGATTTTGAAATGAAACCTTTCTTGGTGAATATGAGAATTTATAGGGAAAAGAAAGAAGATGGAAGTACTCATGACATAAATTCTCGAGCAAGTTGAAAGAGAGTATTGATTGGAAATCTGGCCTGTTCAAAACCAAATATAAACTTTTCCATGAATTTCTACTAACTGCATATGCTTTCATTTATAACAATCTGTCTTTTCATGGCAAACCCATAATGACTACTTTACATTGAATCTATTCTTAATACATAGAACACCTGAGCCTCCATAGAGCACATATATTAGCTGGTTTGCTCTATTATTTGGTTTGTTATGGATTAGCTTCACTATTAAGATATCCAAATAGGTTGCCATGCCCTAGCTAGAAAAACTAGGGTTTCTACAACCATGGTACTTGGAAACTCCTTCTGGTATTCATTTCCTAGTACTCAGACTCCACATTTATTATTAAGGAGATTGTTACAATCACTTAGAATTTGATTTAGCCTTACACTTAAAGGCATTGTCTATACAAGTATCTTGAATTTTGAATCACAGGATTCTCATAAAATAATTAACAAAGTATGTTTATTAAGAAGCATTTTTCATTTAGAGAGAATTTGTACATGACATAAGATTTTCAACAACTTGTTTTGTAGGTTTATGAGTGAGAGAAGGAAGAGTCTTGATAGGGAGATAAGTCCAAAGATATACTTTTCCATAAATCTGCATGCAAATCTAGTAAATTTAACACTACATCCCACCCTTTGCAATTTCTCTGCATTATTTTATTGGTTTTGTCCAACTTTTGACTTGGGCTCCATCAGCAACCCAAGTTACCAAGTGTTTGCTTACTATCTCTTTTTAATTGTAATGTGGTGGGACATAGTTTCCCTTTCGAGAGAGTTCTGGATTGCTACTCTAGAATCTTCGGATTGTGCTTTTGAGAAACCACAAGACTTTCCTGAAGCTAGCTTTGTACAATATTTTCTTTTTCTATTTGCTTCTTTTGGTGGGTTTTGAATTGTTTCCAATTTTCAAGTGGTGGTTGTGGTTGAGGTTGTCTCCTGGCAGCCGTTCACTAATAGGCACATATGTTTTCGGGCGATCGTGTGTATGGTCGTAGGTAGGCGGAAAGGCTGCTAGTCTTGAGAAATTTTATGTGGCAGTTTTTTACTACGACCATGAAAATTATAATTTGGAGAGTTACTTACAATTGTATCTTGTAACTTTTTACTCCGAAGTTGTAACTTTGTTTCTCATTTTATAGAACTCTGGTATACATAAATAATAAAATGTTCATAGTTTGAAAAAATTCTACTCCTATTTTTCATGTCTAAATAAGAAAATAATGGTTCGAGATAATTATGAGTTGAAAAAATAGACAAAAAATTATCACGAAGATACTACAAAATTTAAGTCTAATGTCGTTACCATATTGGTGGCTGCCACTTGTAGGTGAATATATTTAGGGAAATTTTATAGGGGCCCCTCATTTTCGTTAAAAGGCCCCCCTCAATGATAATTTACCAAGTAAAATGGTTCATGGGGAGGCCTTTTAACAAAATTGGGGAGGCCTTATAAAACTTCCCATATATTTATAAAAGAACGTCACCACTCACGAGGACGACATTTAAATATTGAGTGATCCCCTCAACAAACTTACTAGTGGCATGCCTATCTCAACTAATTGCACTACTTGCATGGTGATGTCTACTTGAACTACCAACAATTTTCAAAACTTAGATCTGTCTTCATTGCATTAATAGTAGTCTATATATCTCATCTGGTTTCTGTTTTTTTTTTTCATTTGTTTTTCTCTCTTTCTCATCTGGTTTCTATTTATTTTGCATTTGTTTTTCTCTCTTTCTTAAGTTCCTCCATCGATTGATTTATTGAGGATTAGGAGGGTTCAAACCCACTCTTAGAGATAATCTGTTTTCTCTTCTTCCTTATTCTTTCTTCAATTTCTTTGTAAACGTTGTTTTAGCCAGATGAACTTCTCCATGCATCCTTGACTTGGCAAACCCTCTTTGCCGGCTTTTCTCGCCGGGTCAAATTGTCCATTCATCCTTGACTTGTCTTCCTCTAATTGATTGCTATTCTCCTTTTTACTCTTCATATTCTTGACGATGACAATTCTTTTCTTTCTTTACAATTTTTCTCTCATAATAAACTAAAGGAAATGACTAATAGAGTCAATATAATTTACATAATAGCTAAAAAAGTTGCTTACTTTTTCAAATAACTCAAACATGTCATATTTATATGTGTAATTGTTTCCCACGTTAGAAATAATATATGTATTTACTATTCAGGTCTTTTTTTTTTTTTTTTTGGAAGTCGACTACGATCTACGTATGTCGTTACATTTGGCACTTGATACATCATAGATGTGATAAGCTCGATAACCGCCCACTCAAACACTAACAGGACCGGGCCTATAGCCCAACTAGAACATGCCCTAAAGGCCAACAACATTATTTACACCCTAATAATCCCAATTCAAATAACCAAAGATTCCACCTTCTCTGGGATTCGAACCTGGGACCTCCAGGGCTTTCTGGAGTTTATGTCAACACCTTGGAACCACTTGGGCTACCAACTGTTGACTATTCAGGTCATTTTAATTATATTTTGTTCCACAATTACCCTCCACTTGATCTTCGTCAACGTACTAATTTTACTTCATTCCCGTTGTTCACTCTCTAACTTTTTCAGTTCACTAACTGTTCTTTTTCAGTTTACTAACACGTGTTTGCATAACAGATTGTTGTAAACGCGTTTGCATAACAGATTGTTGCAAACACGTTTGCAGAAAAACGTAAAGGAAAAAAATACCGTTTTTTCTGGGGTTTTTTTTTTTGAAAAAAAGTATTGAAAGTGGATGTTGTTAGAAAGCTAATGAAAAATCATTTCTAAATATATATTTTTTATAGAAATCCGACAGCTCAAACAAAAGTTATATCGATTTAAAGTTTAAAGAAAAATAAAAGAATTTAGTTACACAAAATGACAAAAAGGGGTATTTTAGTATTTGCACACTTTTTGACCGGAATAATAATTTTCAAATGTCTTGTGATTTTCTACTCATTTTCAATATTATTTTGACCTTTCTAGAAATTACCCCAATAAACTATCCCATTATTTCTCTTACAAAGATACGCTTCACCGAATCATTTCGTCTGACAACCATAAAAAAACTCATTCTTCTGGCTTCTTCCCTAAAAATTTTCAACTTACATCTCTCTAGTGCACATGGTTTCGATAAACCAATTCTGAAACTTTCTGTCAAGTGTTAGATTCTAAGCACTTGACTCCATTATCATCCTCTCTGATTCGTCAAGTTCTTCTATCGAACCTTCCATATCAGCTTCTTCATTGGTACATTGTGAAGTGAACAATCTCTCAATAATATATTGGAAGCGATTGCGGAACGATTGTAGAACGATTTGATTATGAACAAACTATATTTATATAAATATATTAGGGTTAAAGTATAAATGCTAATATGGAAACAACTCATTCGGGATACTTGTCCCTGTTTTCTTCCTTAGTTATACGTCAATATCCCCCGCAAATTTGAGCAGGAGAAGAAATTTGAGTAAAACCCAACTTGGATAGTAGAAGCTGGAATTGATCGAAACCAAGAGTTCTGGTGAAGATATTAGTTATTTGATCAACAAATTGCAGGTAATGAGTTTATATGAGACCCTTAAGTTTTTCATAAACAAAGTGACAGTCAAGCTCGGTGTGCTTGGCTCGTTCATGAAAGACTGGGTTTACAATAATATGCATAGCCACTTTGTTGTCACAAAAAAATGAAAATGGTGTTGAAATGGAAGTGCGAATATCATGAAATAGGTATGCCAACCATTGGAGCTTCGCCATAATAGAGGCGATTAGCGCGGTGTTATGTCAGCCTTTACAGAAGATCGAAAAACAGTTGGATGTTTCTAAAAACACCAAGACAACGGAATGCTACCAAGCATTGTGGAAAAAACCAGTCGTGGAACGATGGGTAACAGGGAGAATTGGCCAATAAAAGTCAGTGAAACCCGAAAGAGTCAGAAAACTAACTGAAGAAAGGAGAATCCCCTAATCGTGTGGAATGCAGTAGCAACATCCATATGAACAGACCTGAGGTGTTACATTAACTCACTTAAATAGTTCATGGAGAAATAAATGATCGATCGAGTGACAGTAACATAGAGAAGGTGCCCTATTAGACGACGAAAAAAAAGTTGGATCGTCCAAAAAGTTATTATCTGTATGTAGAAGTTTTAAGAGTTGTTCCACAGGAAAGGAACTAGGTTTGGCACAAAGTGGGCCCGCATCGCGTAAAATATCCAATGTACTTTCGTTGACAGAGGAATCCCCTTGGGGGGGGGGGAATCTTAAGGGCGAAAAAGTATTGAAGATGTCCCATATTTTAAGAGAAAAATGTTTCTCGAGATGAAACCAAAGGGAATGAATTTTCTTAGTATCATTGTTGGTGATGATGATATCATCAACGTTGACAATGATAAAGATAGACTTCGTGAAGGATATATCTGTTCGGTCTGAAGAAGATGTCCTTCTGAAGGTGTGTCCTTCGACCAAGATGGCAATGCGTTCAATTTGTCAGTTCGGATAACGATGACCTTATCCGGGAGATCATTTAGTCCGGTCGAATTTGAGGTCGTAATGCTTAGCTAGAAGCCGCTTACGATCGTTGGGTCACTTCGGTGATTTGCAGCTAACATAGACCGGATCCTACAACGGGTGACACCAAAGAGTGGTAGCTTGTTCAGAGAGAGTTGACAAGTGGGAGTTTGCCTATAGATGGATATGATCCAGTTTGAAGGCGCAAAAGGATAGAAAGAACCGGGCTCGAAAAGGAAGCCCGGGAAGGCTAAAAGGGGTCGGCCATGAGATGGCCGACCAGAAGCATGGGTCGGACATACCAAGCCCATTAAGGGGTTGGTCTGACCTGCCACATAATAGGGGGAGCCCTAGATGGGATTCCCTCCATCTAGGTGTCCCAGTCAGAAAGAGTTCTGACTTATCTTTTCTGTGGTCCGGATTAAATCCTAATCTGAATATGATTCTAATTAGGGTATCTCTATATAAGGACCATTATAGAACAGAAAAGATGTGGAATTTCTCAAAGAGAAAATGATCTCTCTCTCTCTCTCAGACAGCTTAAGTGGAGAGAAATGGATTCCAGAGAAAAGGCTCACAATCTATCTATCTAGTCAAAAGAGGAATTGTTTTTCTTCTCAACCTTCAATGAGGTCCTAGCTTAAAAAAGGGAGATCAAGTCACTTGCTTGGGTGTCTCAAGTAGAAGAGCGACAATTGAAGCTCTCATCTTCAGGATAAAGCCATTGGAATCTAATTCGAGGGAAAGCGAATAAGGTATTCTTTCTTTCAATTTCTAGTTCATCTTTAGTTCTTGCATGTGATCCTGGTAGCTAGTGTTAAACATTAGATGTTTGAGATTCCGCTTACAACACTAGTTAGATGATTAGGGTAGTCCAAAACCCAACATTTTGAACCATAAAAAACAAAAAAAAAAAGTGGTAGACGGAAGATGGACTGAAGTCGTCAGCCCATAATTTAAAAGGAAATTTGGCGAACCATTGAAGAAAGGTTTGTTTCAAACCAGAAAGATATTTGTTCAAGCAGCAAACGATATTATCACAAGTTTTACTAAAACTAGACAAAATGATTATATAAACCTCCACGTCCAAGTCACGTTGAAGGAAAACGTTATTCTCATCTAACTTGAAATAGGGGGCTTGCCATAATTGAATCAAAGGATAATAAGACACGAATTGTGGCCAGTTGGCTACAGGGGTAAAAGTGTCATGGTAGACAACACCCTTTATTTAGATAAAGTCTTTGGCAACAAGGCGTAACTTATGATTTTCGCTTAAACATTTGATATTGCAAACCCATTAACAACCTATGGGCTTCTTGCAATGAGTCAAGGGAGTTTAAGTCCAAATGTTGTTGGCCTCGAGCGCGAAATTTTTTATAGACATGCATGCCAGGTAGGAGAAGCGAAAGCGATTTTGTAAGACTTGAGTTCATCCATTGTGAGGAAGGGTTCAATGAGACGAGTTGAAATTTGTGAAAGCAATATAATCAACTAACAGATAGGGAGTCCTTGAAAGGGAAGATTCAGAACTCGAAAGAAAATAATAAGCATAATAGCCTAGATGGTGGCTTTCCTGAATAAGGCGAAATGCGATTTGCTCAAAAGTGAGTAGATCTTCAGGTCATGAGGAACCAGAACAAGAACTATGCAAAGTGGGCTCCTCGTCTAGGTTATCCAACGACTCAGAAGAAGGTGGAGAATCCTCTGAAACATACGCAAGCGGGGAGAAAACTTTTGGTGCCTCATGACTAGGAGTGGACAAATTGTGGAACCCCACAAAAGAAGAAGCGGTAGATCCAACTAGGGTAGACAAACATGAAGCCGGTAGGAAATAACCAATACGATCGTCCATAATATGCAGATTGAAGGGGGGTAAATTTGTGATTGTAAAAATCAAGAGAAACTATGAAAAAAGGAAATTATCCTCAAAGAAGTAGACATTACGTGAGTCATATGAAGTCTTTCGCTCGAGATCATGAATGGTGTAGCGCTTTTCGTTAATAGGGTACCTAACGAATATGCCCGGTTTCGTCCGTTTATCAACTTTGTTTGTAACATGAACGTTGTGGGCGAAACGAAGACAACCAAACACTCAAAAAAGTTAACAGTCAGGCAGGGTACCGTATAAGATCTCATGAGGAGACTTATTGGAAATAAGAGGGATAAGTGTTTTAAGACATCGACCCCAAAAGGAAAGGGCGAGGTTTAATGGAAAATGTAAAGCACGAGCCGCATCGAGTAACTGGAGATGTTTGCGATGAAGAACTCCATGAATATAAGCACAAAATGTTGGTGGACAATGTCATTTGATTGAAACCAGAATTGAAGTTCCTTTATAAGAAATTTAGTTTTGTTATCAAAACGAAATGTCTGAATAGGGTAACTGTTTGGAATGTCTAAATTAGAAGATATATATTTAACGGATTGCAGATAATGTTTAATGGCGAAGTTGAAGAAAAAAATTGAAATAAGACTTGGTTTCAAACCTGGACTACATTAAGAAAATTCAAGTAACGAGAATAATCATCAACCAAAGTGAGGAAATAACGTTTATTTGATAGAGATGGAAATGGTCCCCACTTATCAGTATGTACTAACTGAAAAGAAAAAATACCAACGGAAATACAGCTATTAAAACGTAATTTAGTTTGTTTTGTCATGGGATAGCAATACATTTATCTAATGATTGAAGAAAATAAAACTAATACGTTAGAAAGATAACGTAAACGACCTAAACTAGGATGTCCAAGGCCACAATGTCAAACGACGAGCAACTTATTGAAAGCAATTATTAGGAAAGTTCTATGTAAGTAGTAGATACACCTATCTTCATCAGACTGCCCAATTAGATGGTTCATCCAGAGTGTTTGAAAAACACAACGAGTGAAATTAAAAGTGACATAAAAGTTATGAGATTTACTCAATTGACTAGAATGTGATAGACATTTTCAACGTGGATAGAGTTAGAAAACTACTTTACCACAGGGGCGTTGCCGAGATTTTGAGGGCTCTGTGTCAAATTTCAAAGAGGCCCCTTATAAGATAAATAAAACTAAGAAAATCTTATGAAATAATAAGCAAAAATGATATTAAACTGATAATCCGTCCAAATCTAAAATGTATTGAACTAAAAAACAAAAACTAAGAGAAATTAAACAACAAACACTACAATCTTTGCATTTTTAGTTTTGTGACATAGTCGATATCAAGTATGATTTCAAAATTTTTAACTTTGAGAAGGTCCTTTCTGCTGATCCAACTGTGACCGTTATCGTCAATAAAATCCTATAAGCAATACTAGTAGCTGGAAACAAGTCATTTTTTTAAGAAATTCAATATGCAACTAGCTTTCTTAACTTCAACAACAAAATATTTTACAAGAGTCTTAGCTCTATAAATTTATTCATCGAATATTCCCCATTTGTCAAATTATTTGCAAGATTACCGCAAAATGTTTTTAATTCATCATCACAATATCTACTCAACTTTTCTGGTCTCAACAAAAATCCGAAGATCTTCTCATATTCTTGGTATTGGTCGAATCTTCTCTCTAATGAACCAATAGCTTGATGTACTAAGAAAATAAAATAATGAACTCTGAAATATTCTTCACCTGATTATGAAACTAGTTATGACGATCACTTACCAATCTCGTCAAAATGTCTTTTTCGACGAATGTCACGTTTCTCGAAAAATACAACATCAACTTCCATTTTAGTTGCAAGCATGGTCGGCCCTGAGATTTTAGTGGTCCGAAGCGATTCAATATTTTGTGGCCTTACTTAGGGAAGGTAACTGAGTAAATACGCGATGTCAACTCTACGAAGGATAATTAATTCAAAATGAAAGATCAAAAACGAAAAGTGAATACATTACAACACTCAAAGTTTTTTTTTTGAAAGCTCAAAGATTCAAAAAAACGAAAGAAAAATAGTTTTGCTTGACTACTTCAAGTGGATATATGTCTAGTGAAAATATAACGGTCTTCTATTTTTTTTACTTCATATCCCAACGGACTTCTAGAAACGAAGATAATTTTTGTTTTCTAAACTATTGTTCTTTATGTGTCACCTTTTTTTTATTTTAATTCTTGAGAAATATCTTTGCTTTTAACTAAAAGGTCAAACTGCAAGACAGTCTTGTATGTAGATGCAAAATTAGAATTCAAGTCAAAGAAACTAGTTTAATTAATAAGAAAAAAATTGAAGAAGATGCAACTAAGAATTTAACGTCTACTTACGAACACATTCTTACTTACAAACTACAACGAAGTAAAAACAATTGTGAGTGACTGCTATAACTTCTAGCTTATGTATCTTATCTACATACACATTGTATGACCAATTAATTTTTAAATATTAGAAACATAGACAAAAGTAAGTGAACCTAAGTGGAATGCAAACCAAAATCGTGTTACATCAATCTTACTATGGAAGACTACGAGTATTGTGCAACATCATTCAACGAAAAAAGTTGTAGTTTTATGATTTATATCATCTTTCTATTGTATCATACTAGTTAAGAAATATGATTTATGTTTTATTCATGAAATGAAATGTAGCTCATTTGGTTAACGGTTACCCACTATTTAACATGAATTGTTTCTATAAGAATATTTTTTTGTTGAAAGGTTGCCATCGGATAGTAGTGGAAACAAAAAGTAATAGGTGTTGCAAGATTTGAACATGTGACCTTTGGTCCGTTGAGATGGGACCCTACCAGGGAGCTATTGGTGTAATTTGTTAAGAGTTTCCAATACTTCCAGATAATACAAACTTGCAGTCGAGCTGGACCCAAGGGAAACAACTCTTGAAATGTGGTCCTTTTAGGCTTGAGGCCCGAAGCGAGGCTTTGCCTGTTTTGCCTCAAGGTTGGCCCTGGTTGGAAGTCTCTTAGCATCGACCACGACCTCTTCAAACCCAGTCTCTTTCTATATTGCTTAAAAGTAGCAATTAAGCCTCTTACTAGTTCAATGACGACATCAATATGCAAATCTTCTAATTGCAAACTTTTGCTGGCCTTGTTTACTGTAACCAATATCATGTACCAAATAGTGGTGCCCAATAAAAACTCAAAATTGTTAAGCTCATGTATTGCAATAGAATTTGCTTCACTTTTAGTTTTAGCTTCATTGTCACTTTTTTTAAATTTGAATAAAGCTATTCTGATTTGTTGAGGTTGTGTTATAACTGCTTTGACACTTTCAACACGACTTTCCCAACGTGTCATTGACAATGATTTTAGAGTAACTCCTAGATTATCCTTTAAAATTTGCTAAGCTTTGTAGAATTTGCAAACAACGTATAAATTCGTTGTATAACTCCAAAGAAATCCTTATCTTTACTACAACAATTTGCTATATCAGAAAGAGTTAAGTAGAGACTATGACAACCACATGGAGTATAAAATGCTTTAGGGTTAATATCTAGGAGTATTATTTGTACCCCTTGCTTGCACCCTTTCACATTTGATCTATTATCATATCCTTGCCCTCTCACATTATTTATCTCAAGAGCAAAAGTCTTTAAGGGAGTTTGTAGCTCTTCAAATAATCTGACTATTCACATTAAAAAATTATAAGAAATATTCGTGTACCTTTACTGGAGTAGCACTGATATCCACACATCTTATGTACCAAAGTCATCTGCTCTTGGTGATTACTATCAGGAGTGCAATCAAGAATGACTGAAAAGTATTTAGCTTCTCTTACCTTTTTAAGAATTGTGTCTGACTTTAGATGACAACATATGTATTAACTCATTTTGAATTACATTACTGAGATAATGAGATCGAATTTCATTATTCTTAATCCGACGAAGATGTTCCTCCGCAAACGGGTCATGTTCTTCAAGCATCTCAACGAGACCCATAATGTTTCCGTTGTTTTTTTCGCCAATTTTTTGCGTTCTTCCTCGAAATGCCAGAATATACTTGGCAAGATATTTTATTACTAAAATTAACCTTCGGAATAATAATCTCCAATGTAAATTCTCTTTTCTAATGGCATCTTGCACAACTTTGTCTATTGTCTGGATTATTTTTAATCGAATTTACTCTCAATGCAAAGAGCCATATCAGCAATATGTTTAATGTTAATTTCATGTTCTTTAAGCCTACACTAAGATGTCTCCAATCCCTGTATCCTTCATTTGCTAATTTATTTCTCAAAGTTCCTTTCTTGAACAATATACAACAAAAACAAAAAAATTTTATCTGCATCTTTTGAGTACACAAGCCAATTTTGATCAAGTTTTTCTCCATTTCATAAGTATCTAGTGTAGAATTCTGAAGAAAAGTGACTTTTTGTACCATCATTGAGACCATCAATTATTGATAGATATCTTATAGGACCTTTTTCAATTACTAGATCTCTTTGTTTTGCATCTAAAGTATCCCAAAGTCTTGGATCATATATATTTTCGAACATTGGATCATTTTTTTTTTATGAAATTCATCACCATCAACTAAAATTTCATCATTTAAGTGTTCATCACCCAAGTAACTAAGACGACTCTTACTATGGCCAAGGTCATCGTTAAATTCATTACCATTGCTATTATTTTCATTTTGTGCACAATCTTCATTTAGTTCTTCATTATTCTGTTAAGGTACTAACTCTTCAACTAAATTTGGTTGTTCTTTAACAAGAAATCTATCAAGAGATCCTCTTTGTGATTGTATCATTTGTTGATCTTTTGCTTTTGCTTGACGTCTGGAATACCCTGATTTTTGTTTTTTTGGTGCCATCTTGACTTAACTGTATGTAAAGAATATACTAAATTAGGGCTCATTTGTCAACAAAACATAATATATGTTGTTTATTGTGTGAAAAAAGTTGAGACAATTTTAAATAAGTAAATAATAATTAACATAAATTTAGAAGAGAGGAAAGTCAAAAAACTTTAAAAGCCTAGTAGCCTACTTATTAGGCTTGTAATTCCCTCGTCAAGTCTCGAGCAATAGTACCGTTTTTTTTAATAGAGCAATAATACCGTTAGAGAGTGGAAAGCATTAAAATCTCACTTTCTTTCCTTTACTCACGGATCCCACAACTCCCACCCGTACAAGGTACAAAATAACTTTTTTCTTTCTTTAAGAAGGTGCTATGTTTTGGTGAGTTGGAGACTATAGTTACTTGTTGGGTATTTTTTTACCACTGGATAGTAGAATGGGCCCCAGGGTAAAGGTGGGCTCTGTGCCACCACACTAGTGACACCCCTTTACACACAGCTCTGCTTTACCAACATGTTGAACTATAAAGTGTTCCTAGTAGTAATTTGAAGATAATGGGAAGGGGGAAGTTTGATAAGAGGTAAATACACTCAATGAGGGGCAAACGTGGTTAAAAGCACGACTATCAACAATCAATGAAATAGAAAGTGTTAAAAAATTACGTGACAATACAGTAATTGCAGAAGAATAATGATTAGAAATAAGAGACATGATTTTATCATAGTCTTCTCTAGAATTAGTCAGAGAGGGACATGAGCTCACAGTAGAAGGGCCACAAATCGCCATAGATCGATTAATACGTTAGGAACGACTAAGTCTACCGTGGAAAATCAAACACGGGGTGACCAATTTTCTTATTATGGTAAAAAAACACAACGAACAATAGTATGACCTGTCATTCACAAGCATCGCAGTAAGGACGAGGGTTCTTACCTCGGTAAGAGGGAATTGAAGGTTGTGATAGGGAAGAAGTTGTTAGTTTGGTAGTAAGAGCCGAATAATCAAAGGGAACATCAACAGTGATATGTTGTTGTTGTTGTTGTTGTTGTTGTTGTTGTTGTTGTTGTTTTTCTTCTTCTTCTTGCGTAATCAAATTATACACCCTTCCAAAAGGAGGTAATGGGTCTAGAAGTAAAATATTACGTTGCTAAACAGTAGAAAAAATGATCACGAAGGTCTTCAAGAAATTCAGTGATACAGATAGCGTTAACATAATCAAACATAAAATACTCAAGGAGGCAATGGGTCTAGAAGGAAATTACTATTCTAAACAGTAGAAAAAAGCGATTATAAGGCTTTCGAGAAATTCAATGACACGGACAGTGTTAACATATTCAAGCATAACCTTACCAACACCACAAAACACAAAGGTGTGGAGGCATTATTATGTCTTGTTCGTCCTAGAAGGACTTTAGTTTCAAAAAATAAAAGGTAATAGTCAAAGTACCTTTGCAAAGTGCAACGATGTTCTTACGGATCTGGAACATGTACGGCGTCTTTGACTGAGCATTATGTTGCTTCAGAAATTGCGAGTTACAAATAGCAGAAGGAAATTGCACGTTACTTTTCTGAATTTCAGGGTACACGAAATTCATGTTTTAACTAGAAACCATAACATTACAACATGTCCATAAAGAAGCTGCAGTGGGATCCGTGGGCTTTAGAATAAAGCCATCAGTTTGTTTATTCTTAACAACTAGGGTCATGGTTATGCCATGAGCCTATCAGTCATAATAATCTCCAGAGCTAAGGAGTAAAACACGAAAGTCCGGTAATCGAATAAATGAATATGATAAGCCTCAGATATGGTCAAGGTCGAGGCATTCATCTCCATTGTAGAAAAGGCGTTAGGGACATCGTGTCAAAAGGAATCATAGTTTCATAAGTCACGACCGATCAATACAATTAGTTGAAAACGAGAAATTTAAAACCAATAACTCGGTGGAGACGATAATATCGTGTGAGAAAAAATTAAGGTCGAGATGCCATGTGAAATTAACTGTCTTGTAACGGATATTGAAACTTTTGTTTAATACGTATTTACTAAACAAGTTAGTCATACTTAATCAAACTTCACATCTTAGATTGATGAGGTACATAAATTTCATGTCAGATAAAGTAATGTAAGAACACAAACACTTAGCAATAACATTTGCACTATTAACTAGTTCATTTAGGAATTCGTTTTGGAGTTTGATCATTGCAGCTTGATGTTGAGATCGAAATGTTGGAGAATGTGGCAGTGGGTCATCAGAGTCAATACAGACATTCTTATTTATCTCTGCATCAACATCTTCATGTTGTTGGAACAATAAATCATCAAGTGAATGTCGACGAAGATAATTATGTAAGAATATACATGCAACCACAATATATATATGGGTTTGGAATTATAAGATGACATTTTTCCTGATATAGGAAATCTACACTTCAACACATCAAAGGCTCGTTCATCGCATTTTTTAATCAGGCATTCGCGCAATTATATATTTATTCTTAAGCAATAGCATATATCCAAATTTCCAACTTGACAACCAATATCTTTGATTGCGGTAAGAAGCTATAAAACCTTTAGTGTGGGCGTAAGCAAGGTCACATAAATAACATTTATATGCATCAACAAATACAAAATAAAGTCAATATTAACGTTTAATCGAGGAGGAAATTTCAAAGTTGGGTTACAGATGGTCTCTGCCAATATGATAAAGTCATGGGCTACATCGTCCCATCCAACTACCATAAAATAAGAACTTCATATCAAAATCACATACTTCCATCACATTTTGAAACACTATTTGTCACCTCGCCCTCTATAGAAGTTCTTTTCTTAGGAGGAATGACACTGCATGGATTGATGTGATGTATAATGCACCGATAACTCATCTTAATGCCCCTTCTCTAAGTCGCCTATATGTTCTTATTGGTGTCATTGATATTTCAAAATTTGGAAGAACTATGATTTCCTTTTCGAGTTGACACCCTCAACATTTCATGAAAAATTTTTACATATAGTTTGTCCAGATTGAAAACGATATTTAATCATATGATTGGTTTCTTATGGTTGATTGTCATTAAGAGCATGATAAAAAATTTCTTCAACATCTACATGTTTACTATGCATAGGAACCCTTTATCTCTTAAATGAGAAGACAACACAATAAACACATGTTTTGCAGTTTTAATAACTGATACATCACTACAGATGGACTATCTAATAATTCCTCTATGAATATTTTGCTAGTGAACAAAAAACACATAAATTTTGACGAAAGTTGGGAATACAAACTTGGTTAGGTTTGAATAATGGGAGTAACAATAATGCAAACAAAATAAATATTTCATCTTCTTCAATGAAATGTAGAATATCCGCATTTGATACCACACCGCACAAATTTAATAAATCTAGAAAGGAGAAGAATATAAAATCACAAGCAACACAAACATTTGTTAAAATTAATATGAAAATCTAAATGTCATGTAAGACAAAAGTGTTGGATTATGGTGTCTTCTAGTGTTGGTAGCGGAATCTCAGACATCTAATATGTCTAACACTAGTATCCCAGGATCTCATGCATAAGCTAATAATGAACTAAGAGTTAGAGATTACCTTAATCGCTATTTTTCCCTCAGACCTTTCCAATCGCTTTTGAGAAGACCATGAGCTCCAAGTGCAGTTCATCTACTTGGGACACCGAGCAATCACCTTGATCTCCCACCTTGTTGTTAGCTAGAACTCAATGGTGGTTAGATTGAAGAACACTTCCTCTTTGACTAGATAGATAGTATTGGAAATTATCTCTCTTTCTTTCTCTACTTGATGTTGTAGAGATTGAAAGCCTCTAGAGAATTTTCAATCTTATTCAACTCGTAAGAGACATTATTTGGAATCCTAAGTTAGAGAAAAAACCTAATTAGGTTTCCTAAAAAACCCTTTTGAATAAGATTAATGAAATACTCAAAAATAGAAACCTATTTCTATTTTTCCAATTCCCTTACTCTGGTCGGCCAAGCATGGTCGACCCTTATAATTGGTCTAAATCCTCCTTTAGATGTCCGACCCAAATTCCCTTTATTTGGGTCTTTTGTACTATCTTTGCCTAAGATTCTTTAGGCATTTTGGACATATCTATGGGTCTTACCCGTTCATATATGTCTCATCCCTCTAGTCGTATCTTCCGATCAAGTTGACACTCTTTGTGTAACCCGATGTAGGATCTGGACGAAGTTAGCCGTGAATTGCTTTTTGATTTGATGATCGTAGTTGGTTTCTAGCTAAACACTAGGACCCCTAAATCATTCAGACTTGATGATCTTCTTCATCAATTGTCCTATCCGACAAATTGCTCGCATTGCATCTTTGGTCGAAGGACATCTCCTTAAAAAAGGTGATAAAGAAAAAAAATCTAGTTTATGACACTAAATGTAATAAGAATCTCATGTAAACAAAGCTTAAAGAATAAAAAAAGACAACTAAATAAATACTAAACTATAATTAAACTCTATGAATGTTTCACTAGTTCGTTAAAAAAACTACCTTATCATATACGTTTTCTTGCATCATGAAAGTCTTTCGCAATTCGATATTCTTATAGAGTATGATTGAAGCAGCAACATAATTTTTTTTACCTAACTGAACATCAGGTATGACCTTCATTGCATTATGATCTTAAGACATTCATCAACAGAATAAGTTTTGGCTTCATACACCTTTAAGTTCGTGTTCGATTTCCTTTATACTAATTTCTCTAGTTGAGAGTGTACCCTTAAAGAGATGCTCCAACTCTTTGAAATGTTTTAAAGTTGACTTCTTAACTTTACAACCCTCTTGTCTTTCTACACATGAACAAAGAAATAAACTGAAGTAATACTTGCATTATACTAAACGTGATAAACTAATCTCTATCTTAAATATTTTACTTGCCTCAATTAAAGTTTTCATATCTCATCAGGTCAGATGAATGTTCCATGATCAATGTTATAACCATGACCAGTCTTATGTGTGAGTTGTCTCCAGACCATATACATGCTATTTAGAGTCTTCTGATCGTATTTGGTGTTCAACCCCTTCATAATGTTAGACCAATTTATCAGAGAACTTCCACCGTAACCAAACACCACAACCGACTCCAACACATGAACAAATGAACCATTTCTCTATCGGCGGGTTCAATTTCCAAATTTGCATATTTTTTACCTCTTTCTCAACAGACTCTTTACGTACAATATTTAGATTCGACATACTTCTCAGACAATAGAAGTAAGCAAAAATATATATTTAATAACCAATTCAAATTTCTCAAAATATTATTTTAAAACTCATTTGATACATATAAGGTTTAGAATTGGAGTTCGTCTCCGAAGTGGGATTGTCTTTTGAATTAATGATAATTTTTTATCGAGTTATTTGTTGTGTTACAACGCTTATACAGTAATAGTTAATAAAGAATTGATTTTAGGTGTATGAAGAAAATAAATTTGAGAAGAATTTCAAGAAATATTAACAGCGAAAAGATACATTTATTTTACGGAAGTTGTTTTGAGTGTTTTTTTTGGTGTCATAAAACATTATATTAATTAATGAATAATTCAAAAAATCAATAATGAAATAATAACAAAAAAAAACATATGGTCTTCCGATAAACCGAACTTATTTGTATATGAATCAATGAATAATGCCAGATAAAATGATGCATGACTGACATAAATCTATTATCTATATTACAAAACAGCTTGGTTGTGACTAGGACAATCTGACTGAGACAATCCTTTGATTAGGACAAGCTGACGGGGACTGTGACTAGGACAATAGCCAAACTTCCCTTTTTATCGTAAAAACCTTTCATTTCCCACCCAAACTTTACCTTTTCTTTAAAGTAAAAAGCCTTCATGCATCTTTAACCCACCCTTCACCTCCAACAAAAACTTTGTCTGTTTTACATTCAAAACAAGGCATTTAACTTCTGAAATCAAGAATCAGTTACTGAAATTATTATCTACCCTCTCATTTGCCATCAAAATACTATCAAACTTCTCATCTTACTCTATAATGGTCGAATCATATCAATTCTCACCTGTTTTAACTTCTCTAAGACTGTTGATTGAATTGTTATTTTCATCTTCCTCCACAAATGTTATCTTCCTCCCATTATTAGAGATGTCTTATTAATTTACTGCTTGACTTGTTATAGAAGTTGCTTTACTTTCCAATTTTTGTGAATGTCTCGAAACAGATTTGCGTCAAAGCCCAATTCCAGGAAATTCAAATTTGTGTTGTAAGTTTGATTCTATTTAATCTGTTTTTTTTTTTGGGAATGAATAAAAAGTAATGCATCCATTAACTAAATTAGTTCTTTTGTGAGAATAGGATTCTTTGATTTCGGACTAAATCCTTGCAGGTAAAAAATTTGTTCAACCTTTTGAATTGTTTCTAGATTTCAATATTCATTTCTTAATCTGAGTCTAAATTAGCTACTTCCAGACAGTAAGAGCAAGTCCAGCCCCAGCCGGCTGAGGCCATAATTTTGAAATTATGGCCTCAGCCACCCGCTCCAAGCCTAGCCGCTTGGAGCGGAGGCTGGGGCTCCTCCTTCAGTCGCCCCAACATGACCGTTGGGGTGATCCTAGCCGTTGGATCTTCTCCAATTTTTTTTATTTTTTATTTTTCTTTAATGTAAATAATAATTTTGTAATTTTAATTAGTTTTAATTCTTTTTAAAATTCTAGAAAAACTTAAATATTAATAATTAAAATATATCCCACCAAATGTCGGTCCCCGAATAATTTTTCAACCTTGGAAAAAAAAATTATTTCGAAAATAGTTCAAACACATGTTTTATATATACATAAAATCACACACTTTCTTCGCACACCAACTAAAAGTCCACACACGCGTTTCCCACATGAACAAATTTTTCGGCCTCAAGAGAGACTGGGGCTGGAGCTGAATTTTAGAGGCTGAGCTGAGGTCAATAATTTTAGGTGAAAAAGTGGTTTTTTCGGCCTAAGACAGGCTGGGATTGGACTTGCTCTAAAATCTTTAGTACGTAAATTCTAGGTTAATTTTTTTAGTTTACACATTTAAAGAATTTTCACCTATTTATGTTTATTTGGTTGATCAATGGCTATGTTTAGTTTTTGGTTTTGAGTTTGAGTTGTGAAGAATTGTTTCTAGATTTCAATATTCATTTCTTAATCTGAGTCTAAATTAGCTACTTCCAGACAGTAAAATCTTTAGTACGTAAATTCTAGGTTAATTTTTTTAGTTTACACATTTAAAGAATTTTCAGCTATTTATGTTTATTTGGTTGATCAATGGCTATGTTTAGTTTTTGGTTATGAGTTTGAGTTGTGAAGAATTCATTGAGCCATCGTTTTTTTTTTGTTTTTTTATTGGACTTGTTTAATGGTGATGATGATAGAGATCGAATGAGAAAATTGATTTTAGGCCATGAAAGAAAACATTGTCATTAGTGACGCTTGAGGTGTCAAAGTCCCCTTACTCGACGCACTTCCTTCACAATTTGTAAGCTTCTCCGACTGCTTTAAACAATAACTTTTAATGGAAAGGAAAATCCGGTCAGTCTTGCAAATTCTAAATGTCACATTGAGCAAGTTAGTCATTTCTTGATTGTTATCATTGTTTGTCTGAGTTTTATTCCTTTGAAGAATTTATTATTATCTTCTGATTTATATCTCTACATGATATTATGATTCATATGCTTTGTCATAATTCTTTAGTGATTCTTCATAGTTGAAACTTGTAATTTGTTAAATTTCATTTCTTTCTTATGTTAATTATTGATTGTTAATTTTGAGTATCTGAGTTGATAGTTTAATATCTTGAAGGTTGTTCTCCAATTCTGATAGATAAGCTTAGGAGCTCCTTCTCTTCCAAGAGAAGCCTGATTTTGAGAAATTCAAATCTTTTGAAAAGGCTACGAACAGGGTAATCATAAGTAATTCGATTTTTTTCCCTTCTTTTGATCTTAGAATTAACCTCTTTTAATACGGTTTGCGATCATATATAGGTTTTAGTCTCATTTGTTCATCTTTAATTTCAGTTTAACCAAGTGAGTACTTGTCTGATTTTTTTGTTAGTAGTAGGATTTAAATAAAATTTAATAACTACTTCTATTGAGCTAAAGACTTTCACAACACAAATTACTTTAGTCCCACACCTCTCAAAGAGTAAAACAAGCTTGTGTTTATAAGGATAAAGTCGGGTGTAAAGGGGTGTGGCCCTTGGGGTTACAATAGTGCTCTTCGGAGGAGAGACCCATCACTTTTTAGAGGCACCCTTACCTTAGGCACACTTAGATTTATACCTTTCACACCCTCACCGGTCACCGACCCGACCCGGAACCCGGAACCGACCCGGACCCTCTGACCTTTTCCTCCCCTACTGGCTAGTGGAAAGAGTCCACTGCCTTATGTTTCTCAGACTTTTTGTTCCACTACTGGCTAGTGGAAAGAGTCCACTTCCTTAATTTTCTCAGACCTCTTCTTCCTCTACTGGCTACTTTATCTCCACCGTTGGATCAAAACAACCCAAGGTCTTATGATCTGGTTTCGTACTCTATAAATACGGATAAACTCTGATGGGTCATGAAAATGTCCCATCTAAGTCGTTTAATTTAGTCGAGTTAGTTCGTTTCGGGTCTTTATTATAATAAAATGGTTGATTTTCTTGATTAGGTGTGTTTTGTGGAGTTAGGTGTAAAAAATGGTTAAAAACGAGGAAAAGACGCATGAAGGGTATTTTGGTCATTTGGAGTCAAGGACGATCTGGTAATTTGGCCAAGGTCAGTGCGTGGTTGAAAAGTAGAGGTCGAGACGAGTCCGTAGGAGAAAACGGAAGTCAAATCGGAGTCCAGACGAAGGAATAAATCAAAGTCAAAGATGGAGTCAAATCAGGTTGACTAGCGGGACAGTGTCGGGCACAAATTTGGCGCGCGGTACACCCACAGACACGTGTCGAAGGACGGAGGCTGGTGCATCTATATCCCGTGTTCCCGCTGAGCATCCAAGCGCACCCTATAGGCCGGATCCGGTGGAGCGCGTTGCAAGTTAGTACGGTAGTCCCACTTCAACGTTTTAATCTTGACCGTTCTTCTCCGCGTGTCCCAGATCGACGGTTTCTGAGCGTCCTTCCAATCTAATGCTTCTGTGTAGCCCGTTGCAACTTAACTCCATGCTCCCGGGCCAACGTTTTAATCTCAGCCTCTCCCTTCCGCGTCCTTCAGATCTAACGGCTGCTGAGCGTCACCCCTTTGTTCTAATCCCGTGTTACCCGTAGCAGCTTAGCTGCCGTGCTCCCAGCCACGCGTCCCTTCCCTAACCATCCAGATCCGCGTACCCTTTGATCCGACGGATACTGTTTGCTGCCGCACGTTAATTGCTCAGCCGAGAAGCACCATAGCATCCGAAACCCAACCAAACCCTACCAGCTGCCGACACTTGTGTGCTTTTAGGGTTTTTCAACTTTAAACCCTCCCAAATTCCAAAAGTAACCCTTCTTTTACTTTTTCCTACCATTTAACCCAACCAAAACCAAAACCCACCTATAAATAAGTCCCTTTCTCCTCCATTAAACCCTAGACTTCAACAACCCTCTCAAATGGCTTCCTTACCTAATTTCTAAGCCACTTCTCTTTCTATCTTCTAACCCTAATCCTCCATTCTTTTCTTCTACTTCTTCTCACCTATTTCTTTCTCTCTTTTCTTCTTACTCAATCCCTCTTCTATTAAATCCATCTTTTTCTATCTTCTTCTCTACCACTATTCTTTCTACCATTAATAGTCATCTCCTTCTTTCTTCCATATTCTTCCACCATTTCTAACCCTCTTCATCTCTTCTTTCCAACTTCTTTCTAGATCTAATTTCTTCCTTCTCTTTCTTTTTCTTATTTGGGTTGCAATAAAATAGCTATTACTTGGATTTATTGGAGTACAATTCTTGAACATAAATGGAGCAAATCTTGGACAAATTGGAGATACATGGGGATATGGAATTTGAGCATTCTTGGTGATTTCTTTCCATTAATTTCTTAGTATTTTCATTTATTTTACAATGTCAATGAATGTTATTCTAGATTCCATGTATAGTTAATTTAGCAATCTAAGGTTGTGAATGAAACCCATTTTGGATCTTTATAATACTTGTTCTTGATTAATTAAATCCTTTGATGTGCTTCAATGCCTATTGATTGTCATTTCATGTTGATTCTATAACCTTATTATCATTCATGTATTATAATTAGATATTTCATGCTTGTATTGATTTATTAGATGAGATATGCCTTTTAGATCTTGAATGATAGTGTAGGAAATTAGTTTTATATGGTAGTCAATCATACATTCTTAATTATAAAATTGTTTTATCTAGAATATCATCCGGAATCCAAATAGTTCATTATATTGGATCCCGAGTAAATACAAAAGAGATTTAAGTAATTAAGTGCTTGTTTTATAAAGTGAAATTATGTGGTGGATTTTATAACCTTAGATATCTTCTCCTCTCTCTTAGATAGTTTAGTTAGTTTCACTTGTTTTCTTATTTCTTCAAAATCAAATCAAATTTACGAAGTGATGGGTGTGTGTGTTAGTCTAAGTTACCTATTGACATTTTAATTATTGGGCTAAACTCGCCGTCAATATCTAAAGTTACCTACCTATCTCTTGGGACGATACTCGATCTTATTTTCAATACTATAACTTGACCCCGTATACTTGCGGGAATAGACCTATTTTTAGGCCCATCAAACTCCCAGAAGGAAAAGACACAGAAAATCTTTCGTCTTCTATCTCTCTTCTCTCTCTTAGTTCTCTGTTTACTTCTCTCTGTTTCGAAATTCTGTCAAGATCAGGAGATCAAAATTGAAGTTTGCTTCTTCAATTTGTTAAGGAATAGTTGAATCCTAGGGGACTACGTTCACATACTTCAAAGCAATACCTAATTCTACGGTAGCAGGGGAGTTTAAAGTCTTCAGGAAAGCGAGTTAAACTTGTGCCTCTGTTCCACCTTTATTTTACTACGGTTTATTGCAGGTTCATTCTTTCTGGTTAGTTCGATTAATACTTGATTTCAGCTCTGCAAAAAGATAAGTCACTTATTTAATTTACTGTTTTATTGCTCATTGAAATTTTCCTTTTACAATTCGGTTTTTAAATACTATTTCATTAACAATCTGAAGACTTTAAATCATTCCCTTTTCAAAATCGACCAAAACAATTTACTGTTTTACTGAAAATGGAATTTAAGATGAGCAATGAAAAACCAGAGAAATTCGATGGTCAAAATTTCAAAAGATGGCAACAAAAAATGTTATTTTTTCTAACCACTTTGAATATAAACTATGTTTTAACCGAACCAGCAACCACTGTTGTGGGGGGAAAATGAACCTGGTAGATCTGGAGCAGTAGAGGCCTGGAATAAGGCTGACTATCTATGCAGAAACTATATTCTGAACTGCTTAGATAACATCTTATATGATATTTACTGCCATACTAAGGCCCCGTTTGGTTCCGCTTAAAAAAAACTAAAAGCCAGCTTTTAGCATATTTTAAGCGCTTATTGAAAACTTTACGCGTTTGGTTCAAAAAAGCTGTAGCTTATTTTAAGCTAGAAAAGCTCATTTTCTCCAAAAAGCAGAAGCCACAATTTTGTGGCTTTTTTATAGCTGCTTATTAAAAGCTAGCTATGAAAATAAAATAAAATATTTTTTTGTCACATCAATAAACATCCACCACCATCACAACCACCCCACCACCTCTGCCACCACAATCACTCCACCACCTCTGACCATCACCCCACCACCTATGCCACCATTCCACCACCATCACCAACACTTCACCACTTCCATACCACCTCTAGCGCAACTTCATCACCACCATTCCACCACTTTCGTCGCAATTCCACCACCATCACAACTATTCTACAACCATCAATTTTTTTTACAACCACTCCACCACCTTCGTCACCACTCTACCACCATCACCAAACACTTCACCATCTTCCCCGCAACTCCACGACCTCCGACATAGCTTCACCTTCGGTGCAACTCCACCACTACCACAATCACTTCACCACCATCGTCGCCACAAATCGACCACTCCACCACCACACTATACCACCTCCACCAATCCCATTTCACTACCGTCGTTGCAACTTTACCCCCTAACCACCCAACACTACTTCTATTCTACAACCACCATCACTACCATAACTCCACCACCATAACATGTCACCATTGAGCACTATCACCACTACATAAGGTTCAAATTTCGATCTTTATATGTTTATGAAAATTAAAAAAATTCTATTATTTTATTTTAGTATTTAATATTTCTACATTTTTTTTATTAATATAATCATATAAACGTATTGTTTAATAACTACAATACGAAGATTACATTTTTTTTACCAAATGTCATACCTAGCTTTTTAAGATATAAAAACACTTTTTATGTAGCGTACCAAACGACTCAGACAAATTTTTAAAAAGCGATTTTATTTATGGGCTTATAGAAAAGCTCATAATATAAGCTATGTGTGTACCCAAATGAGGCCTAAGATTGCCAAAGAATTATGGGACTCTCTACAAGAGAAATATATATCTGAAGATGCAGGTATTAAGAAGTTCGTAGTAAGACGATTTCTGGATTACAAAATGGAAGATGAAAAATCTGTAGTAAGCCAAATTTCAGGAACTAAGGCTCATTCTAAATGAAACCAAAACTGAGGGAATGGTTATAGATGAGGCTTTCCAGGTTGCTGCAGTTATTGAAAAGCTACCACCCAGCTGGAATGAGTACAAGAAGAAACTCAGACACAAAAGGAAGGACATTGACATGCAATACTTGATTCTTCAAATCAGGGTTGAAGAAGAACATCTGAAACAGGAGAAAAATGAGGTGGCTGCTTCACTTGTATCTAAAGCTCACATCGTGGAAGAGGTAAAGAAGAAAAAGCTTACCAATTACAAACCTTCTAACCAGCAGAAGAAAGGTAATTCTAAATTCAAAAGGGCTGGTTCTAAGCCTAACCAAGGTAATTCTAAACCTTGTTATGTATGTGGTAAGTCTGGTCACCTAGCCAAGGACTGCAGACACAGGAAAGCAAACCCTAACCCTAACCCCCCGACCAAACATCCCAGACCCAATCTTGCTCACGTAGTCGAAATAGAGAACTTTTGTGCAATGGTAACTGAAACCAACTTAGTGACGAACACTAAAGATTGGTGGTTCGATACAGGAGCCACCAAACACATCTGTTCAGAAAGGTCACAATTTTCTTCATATAACCCAGTAAAAACAGGAGAACAACTGTATATGGGTAACAACTCTTCCTCCACAATTCTAGGAAAAGGGAAGATTGTTCTAAATATGACTTCTAGAAAAACCATGACTCTGAATGATGTGCTTCACGTTCCTGAAATTAGGAAAAACTTAATCTCTGTTTCGGTACTAAACAAGAAAGGGTTTAAGATTGTTATTGAAAGTGACGAGGTCATCTGTCCAAAGGGGGGGTCTATGTGGGGAAAGGGTATTGTACTGAGAGCCTATTTAAGTTAAATGT
>BEHA01045137.1:18279-36946 GCA_002897215.1 Eschscholzia californica subsp. californica | reverse complement strand
AAGTGAATCAAATATGACTTGTATAAATATTTCCAGTCATTTGGGCTTAAAAGAGGACTAGTTGTCTAGTCTGGGTTTGTCTGTTCATCTTCATGCTGGGTCATCTGAAATCAATACTCTATATGTATTTCTCTTAAGCCATGCATATATAAGAAGAAGATTCCGAGAAGACTAAGAAGTAGAAGATCAAAGACAAAGAAGAAGATTTGAGAACTAAAAAATTAGAAAAGATTTGTGGTTGCTCTATGATACCGAGAAATTCATACCCCAAAACTCATAAGGAATAATACTATTACGGAGACAAGGCAATAGCTACATAAACTATGAGCGCTAATATTAATCAAATCAATTCTTCAATATACTCCTAATGTCACATTCTTCACTAAACGAGCAAATTATTTCTGAATTTGATCGTGGAGAATTTAACATCTAAACTGATGCAACAACAGACAACGGTTCCTTTCTTCTAATTGACAAGAAAGAATAATTGTTCTTTTGCGTTATAGTTCAACACATCCATAAAATAGCATGAATGTGATTCTCCCACAAACGAGGGTTTTTCCATATATGCATTAAAGACCGGATGGAGATCCCTAAACTCTTCAAATTAATGATTGCCATTATAATACCAAATCATCCCATTCCTATATAGTAAAACAGGTCAGTCGGTTACACGAATGATAAGTCTGATGGTCTATTTTTTATTGGGAGTTTGACAGAGGTCATATCCGACGGCTGATATAAAATTCCATCTCCAGAGGGTTCTTTTTAGGAATTTTGATTTAAATGTCATATTCGGCGTTAGCCCGTTAGCCAAGAGGGGTCTGTCGCGTCCGTAGGACGCGGCGGAAACCTAGTATAATAAAAATTGAATCCTCCCAACATAAGACCAAAATTTGAAGTTTTTTTTTTTTTGATGAAGGGCCAAAATTTGAAGTTGAAAATTGGATCCGCCCAATATAATACCATTACCCATTTTTCCTGAACACTTTCAGTCCATAAATCAAGAACTTTCAGGACACGAACAAAAACCCTGAAAAAAGGGAAATTTGTTAATACCTTACGCAAGAAACTCAGGTCAAAATATTGGGCGTTCTAGAACAACTGTATCCTGAAAAACTGCCAATTACAATGTTTTCACTGCTTAATCTCAATTCGATTTCATAAAAGAAGAAGTGTTCCTTCAACAGAAAGATCAAAACCTAATCTCGTTCAATTTCTTCAACAAGTACTGGTTCTTCTACAAATTCAACTTTCTCTTCAATCTCTAAACTTGAATTTCATATTACTATTAAATCAGAGTGAGTTTGATGAAGCAAATCGAAGAAGAAGAAGAAGAAGAAACCGGGTGGTTTGAAAAAAAATGAGATTTAATATGCAAGGTTAGTTTGGGAACCAAAAAATTAGAAATGGCATGATTGTTAATTACCCGTATTATTATTTTAAGTTGGTCAATATATGGACAACCAATTATCTTATGTGGACAATTATTTTCGGGTCTGGTGCAAGTCAATTACGCTTGACTTTATTGACTTTGATTTAACAAGGGGACGACTCTATAATACCTTAAGTATTAACAAAAACTAATTAATCTCAGGACTAGAAACAAATATAATAAATTAAAATAGAAACCTAACTTCCATTATTCTTCTTCTTCCTGATCTTCATCATCTTATTCCTGATCTTCGTCATCTTCTTCTTCTTGTTAGTTTTATTCGTGTTCTTTTACGGCTATTACAAGTAAACTACAACTTCTACCACTTCACTATCTTATTTCTCAAACCTTAGATGGATGAGGAAGATAAAATCCCTCAATCTCCACCTAAGGAAGTTTTTGCGGGCGTTTCTATAGTAGGAAATAATGATATTGATGGGGTAAAACCCTAACTTTTACTATTTTGTTTTGTATTTTCGTTTTTGTAGTTTGAAAGAATCGAAAAAGATTTAATGAGCAAAATTCGAAGATGGGTTCCAGAATTTTGTAGAAAACTCACGAAAATTTGGTTCTGTTTCTGTGGTTTTACCACGAAATGGTGGGAAAATTTCTTGTAGTTTACCACGAAATTGTGTAAAGATTTCTTGTATTTTGCACGAAACACGAGCAGATCTGCTTGTTGTTTGATACCAAAATCATTTTCTTGGTTTTATTTTTTTGATTTCAAGGGGTTCTAGGGTTTATGAAGAAGACCAGGTCTTCCATGTATTGGGTTGGTTTTGTTCAACAACTTATATTTGGGAAAGATTTAAATAAATTTGACAAAAAACATCTCAAATCTAAGTGTTAGGTAGGAACAAACCTTACATTTCTCCTTGAGAAAATCCTTTAACAATTTTCTATGATTTTCTTGGTGCTATGATCAACAATATCTCCCCAAAGTTTCTCTATCTACAAATTTGTGGGTGATGAAGAAGAAGAAGTACACTAAAGTCCAAGGTTTATGGAAGAAAAGAAGGAGGATTTAAAATAAAACATCTAATTCTTAGAGGACATGAGTGAAAAATAATAGAGTGATGTCCTCTTAAAAACTGTTGTCCATATAATATTTTTAATTTTTCTAGTTGTCCACATAAAATAGTTGTCCATATAAAAAGTAATTGGTTGTCCATATATTGGCCACCTATTTTAAACTTTATGTATCACTATCCAAAATATTTTAGCAACTTTTAGTTAATACAAAAAGTTGCTTGTTTCTTTTTTGTTATTATGCTAATTTTTTGTGCCCAAACAACCATTTCCTAATAGAAAATGGTTGTTAGGTCAAAAGATTACCATAATAACCCAAGAAACAACTTCTAACAAGTTGCTAAAATATTTTGAGTAACGATACATAAAGTTTAAAATAATATGGGTAATTAGTAATTATGTCATTTTCTAAATTTTTTTTGTTCTCAAACTTAACATTGCACATAAAAATTAGCATAATAACAAAAAAAAACTAGATCTTTTCCCATTAAATAGCAGTTACAAAAATATTATGGGTAATAATAGGTCAAGTTTAAAATAATTTTGATAATTACTATTCAGGTTATTTCCTAATTGTTTGATTCCCAAAAAATCCTTGTCATTAGAAATCATTTTCTCTCTCAAGAAACCCAAAAAGGTTTTAGGATTTTCTTTCTTCCTCCTCCTCTAGATTCTTCATAATCTTTTTCTCTGACCTTCTTCTTCTTTTTCTTCGAATCTTCTTCGTCGTCGTCGATTTTTTTCATCATAACCACTAGTAAACTCGATTTAACTCTTCTTTGAACATGAACAATATTGAGAGATAAAGGATGATACGTGTTTTAGTTCTTCATCTCGATTCTTCTTCATCTCGATTCTTCTTCATCTTCTTCTCTGATCTTCTTTTTTTTTCTTCTTCTTCTTATTCTTTTTCTTTGAATCTTTTTCGTTGATTTTCTTCATCATAACCACGATTAAACTCGATTTAAGCTCTTCTTTTTTCCTCTCTCTATCTTTCTCTACTTCATGTGAAGAACAACTCAGGGACATAGTTGATAAGGATGATAAATCTAATTTTGATGATGATGTGCAACCAAATCTGAAACCTTAATTTATTTGATGATGGTGAAGATGAAATTTTCATTTTTGGAGAAGAAACTTCAGTTTTTTGTTCTCGATTTGCAAATCGAGTTTGCAAAATCTACAACCCGAGATTACGTTCTGCAAAGCTTGCAAATCAAGATTGCAATTTATATTTGGCAACCTCAATTTGCAATTTACATTTAAAAACCCAGTTTGCAAAAATTGAACAATCAGAAAACACACCGTTTTTTCCTAAAAAAAATTTAATAAGGATGTGGATCTTGTTAGAGAGCTGATGAAAAATCATTTCTAAATATATGAACTTCATAGAAATCGGACATATCAAGAAAAATTTATATAGATTTAAAGTTTAAATTAGTAACACAAAATGACAAAGGGTATTTTAATCTTTGTATGTTTTTTGACCTGGATAATAATTTTGAAACTTTTTGTGTTTTTCTACTCATTTTCAATATTACTTTGACCTATTTAGTTAAAACCTCAATTTCTATTATCATAAAATGGAGCATCCACCCACGATGGTAATTTAACAAGAAAGTATGGAACAATTTATAGTGGACGAGAGGATTGTTAAATTCATGATTATGTGATTACGTCAATAAAATCCTATAAGCAATACTAATAGCTGGAAAACAATTCATTTTCTTCAAGAAATTCAATATGCAACTAGTTTTATTAACTTCACCAGACAAAATATTTTGCAAGAGGCATAGCTTTATAAATGATTCATCTCGTTCAACATCAGAATGTTCCTCCATTCTCAAATTATTCGAAAGATTATTGTAAAATACTTTTAATTCACCATCACAATTCTTGGTATTGGTTGAATCTTCTCTCTAATACACCAGTAGCTTGATCTACTAAGGAAATAAAATAATGAACCCTCAAATATTTTTTACCTGATTGTGAAACTAGTTCTAATGATCCATCAACTATCTCGTCAAAATGTCTTTTTCGACGAATGTCACACCTCTCGGGAAATACAGCAACAACTTCCATTTCAGTTGCAAGTATCTTAGCATCGACCACGACCTCTTCAAACCCAGTTTCCTTGTATTGCTTAAAAATGGCAATCAAGCCTCTTACTAGTTCAATGGCGGCATCAATATGCATATCTTCTGATAAACTTTTGCAGACCTTGTTTACTGTAACCAATATCTTGTAACAAATAGTTGTGTCCAATAAAAACTCAAAATTGCTAAGTTCATGTCTTGCAATAGAATTTGCTTCACTTTTAATTTTAGCTTCACTGCCACTTCTACCTAATTCGGGTAAAGCATCCCTGACTTGTTGCGGTTGTGTTATAATTGCTTTGGCACTTTCATCACGACTTTCCTAGCGTGTTGTTGAAAATGATTTTAAAGTAACTTTAGATTATTCTTTAAAATTTTCCAATGCTTTGTAGAATTGGAAAACAATGTATAAATTCGTTCATAACTCCAAAGAAATCATTAGCTTTACTGTAACAATTTGTTATGTCAGCAAAGTTCAGTTGAAACTATGACAACCACATGGAGTATAAAATGCTCTGGGGTTAATATCTAGGAGTGTTTTGGTACCCCTTACTTGCACTCTTTCATATTCGATCCATTATCATATCCTTGCCATCTCACATCATCTATCTCAAGATCAAAAGCCTTTAAGGCGGTTTGTAGCTCTTCAAATAATCTGACTCCAAATGTATCATCCACATTCAAAAATTCTAAGAAATATTCTTGTACCTCTACTGATGTAACACTCATGTCCACACATCTTATGATCGAAGTCATCTACTCGTGGTGATTAAAAAGTATCTAGCTTCTTTAATTTTTTTTTAAGTTATTGTGTTTCTGACTTTACACGACAACATTTTTATTAACTTATTCTGAGTTACAGTACTGAAATAATGAGATCGAGTTTCATTATTCTTAACCTGACGAAGATGTTCTTCCATAATTGGGTCATGTTCTGCAAGCATCTCAACAAGACCCGTAAAGTTTCCATTATTTTTTTCACGAATTTTTTTGCTTTGTTCCACGAAATGCCAGAGTATACTTGCCAAGATATTTTATTATTGAAATTAACCTTCGCAATAAAAATCTCTAATGTTCTTTCTCTTTTCTAATTGCATCTTGCACAGCTTTGTCTATTGTCTGGCTTGTTTTTAATTGAATTTGTGGAATAATGCAAAGAACCATATAAGCAATGTGTTCAATGCTAATTTCATATTCTTTAAGCCTCACACTAAGATGTCTCCAATCTCTATATTCTTCATTTGCGAATTTATTTCTCAAATGTCCTTTCTTGAATAATTTACAACAAAAACAGAAAACTTTGTCTGCATCTTTTGAGTACACAAGTCAATTTCAATCAAGTTTTTCTTCATTTGATGAGTGTCTAGTATATAATTCCAAAGAAAAATGCTTATTTGTGTCATCATCGAGACAATCAGTTATTAATATATCTCTTACAAGACATTTTTCAATTACCATGTCCCTTTGTTTTCCATCTAAAGTACCCCAAAGTCTTGGATCATAGATATTTGGGGTAATATCTAGAAAGGTCAAAATAATATTGAAAATGAGTAGAAAATCACACAACATTTGAAAATTATTATTCAGGTCAAAAAGTGTGCAAATACTAAAATACCCTTTTTTTGTCATTTTGTGTAACTAAATTCTTTTATTTTTCTTTAAACTTTAAATCGATATAACTTTTGTTTGAGATATCGGATTTCTATAAAAATTATAGATTTAGAAATGGTTTTTCGTTAGTTTTCTAACAAGATCCACTTTCAATATTTTTTTTCAAAAAAAAAATTAGAAAACAACGGCGTTTTTTTCCTTCACGTTTTTCCAGCAAACGTGTTTGCAACAATATGTTCTGCAAACGTGTTTGCAACAACCCGTTCTTCAAACGTGTTTGCAAAAATCCGTTCTGCAAACGTGTTTGCAAAAATCCGTTCTGCAAACGTGTTTGCAAAAATCCGTTCTGCAAACGTGTTTGCAACAATCCGTTCTCCAAACATGTGTTTGCATAATGTAAACTGCAAACTGTGTTTGCAAAATATAGATTGCAAACGTGATTTGCAAGCCTTGCAGAATATAATTTTGAGTTGCATATCTTGCAGACTTGATTTGCAAATCGAGAATATAAACTAAGAGTATGTGTCTACGAAATCTTGAGTTTGAAATTGATTTCATCATTCATCATATAAAACAATTTATTAAAAGCAAAACCACATAACACTTGCATATTTTCTCATGTACAAATACAAGATAAAAGATCATCATAATCTAAGGATTTTTGCTTTCAATGTCTAAACTTATAGAACCTCCATATCCTTTACATATAATCTATCTGAGATTCCCATTTCACATGAAATTTTATAAATAACCCAGAGAAGAGTTATCCATTTGAGTAAAATAGAGGTTGAAAAAATGGAGAAAACCAGCAATGTTGAGAAACCAAAGATACCCACTTGTATAAAAATGCAAAATCTTAAAGAATAATGTGGAAACATTGAAAAGATAAAGTGGTTAATAATTATTAATGCTTCTAGGGTAATGTAGATCCAGAAATGAGTATTCTTCTGTTTACATTAATGGTTATAGCTTTATGATCATGAGAAACGGAAGCTGTAATAGATGAAAAATATAAAAAAAGATAAACCAGGAACAAAATGAGAAAAGTTCTTTTTGTTCCTAACAAGTTATATTAATTTTGCATTTCAGTCAACCAAAACATGATCATCACTGACCATTCATTAATTTTATGTAAAAATAAAATTAACCCAGATCCTAAAAGATGCAAACTTTGTAATTCACATAACATTATAAAGTTATATCCTAGTGAGAGAAAGTAAAGATCTAGAGAGAGATAAGAGTAGTGTCAAGAGTATAGAAATCTCAGCATATATATATAATCAGACAGGAATAACTGATTGATTTCAACTTCTCATCATTCACATATATAGATAGAGGGCATCAGCTCTTCCTATTCGATAAAACATCAAAACACAGAAATTCTTTAATTGAGTAATCAGTTTGAAATAACTCATCATTTGCCTCTCCTTCTTAGTTTACCCGATGATAAAAATCATTTATAAAAGAAGAATCAGAATATGAAATTTTAGATTTTAGCATGACTTAGTAAACCCTAGTTCTTAATTGAAGATTTTACAAGTACAAGAAGAAGAAAATTCGAAGAAGTACCAGAGAGAAGAAGAAGATGAATCGGGAAGAAGAAGGAAAAAAACCCTAAAAGTATTGGTGTCTTTTGAGAGAGAGGATAATGTTTTAGTGAGTAATGGTATTCTGGGAAAAAAATAAAAGAAAATGACCTGATTGTTAATTATCAATATTATTTTAAACTTTACCCATTATAACACATAATATTTTGGTATCTTCCACCTAATAGAAAAAGATCTCGGTTTTTTTAGTTATTATGATAATTTCTTAAACCCAACAAGTCATATTTCCTAGATATTTTCGGATATTGGATCTTTTTATTTTTCATGAGACTCATCAGAAGCATCATCAACAAAAATTTCATCATTTAAGTGTTCACCACTAAAGAAACTATTGCGACTCTTACTATGATCTATGTCACCGTTAAATTCATTACCATTGTTATCATTTTCATTTTGTGTACAATCTTCATTTAATTCTTCATTATTTTGTTCAGATACTAACTCTTCAACTAAATTTGGTGGTTCATTAACAACAAATCTATCCAAAGCTCTACTTTGTGACTGTATCGTTTGTTCATCTTTTCCTCTTGTTTGGCGTTTGGAATACCCTGAATTGTTTCTTTGGTGTCATCGTAACTGTAGGGAATTACATGTCTCTAAGACTGCCCTAATCATCTAACTAGCGTAGGTAGCGGAATCTCAAACATGTAATGGTTAACACTAAGTTATCCAGGATTGAATACATGAACTAACAATGAACTAGAATTGGGATAAACTAACCTTTATCGCAATTTTCTCACAAACCTTTCCAATCGCGTGTGAAGATCAAAGAGCTTCAAGTGTAGCTCCTCTACTTGAGACACTGAATGAATAGCTTGAACTCCCTTCTTTTAGTCAGCTAGGACCTTCTTGAAGGTAGAGATGAAGAACTCCTTCTTCTAGATTTGATAGATAGAATGGAAACGTTTTCTCTAAAATCCTATCTCTCCAATAGTTGTGTGAAGAGAGTGATTTTCTTCTTGAGAAAATTCCACACCTTTTATGAACTCTGAACTGGTCCTTATATAGGCATTACCTTAGTAGAGTCCCACTCAAATAAGGAATCCTAGAAGTCCATCAGAAAAGATAAGCACAAGTTAGAGTTTAATCTAACTGGGATCCCTAATTAGGACTAAACCCTAATTAGGGTTTCCCTTTAGTGTGGCCGGCCACAACAGCCCCTTATGGGCTTGCCTTGGCCGGCCCACACCCCTTTTTATGGCCGGCCAGGCTCTCCCCTTAAAGGATTCCCTTGTTGGCCAAAAAAGTGGGTTTGCTCTTTTTCGGGCTTCCCTTTCTAGCCCGATTCTTTTCTATCATTTGAGCACTACTAGACTGGATAATATCCATCTATATGCTAGTTCCCATCAGTTTATTCTCATTGTTCAAGTTACCATTCTTATGTCTAACCTGTTGTAGGATCCGGTCTATGTTAGCCGCGGATAACCAAAGTAATCTGACAATCGAAACGGCTTCTAGCTAAGCATTACGACTCCTAATTGAACCGGATTGATTGATCTTCCAATAAAGTCATCATTATCCTATGAGCCAAATCGTACGCATTTCCATCTTGGTCGAAGGACATTTCTTAGGAAGGATATACCTTCAGACCTCGAGGATATGTATCCTTCAGTAACTATATATGAAGAATATTATAAACTAGGACTCATTTATCAACAGAACATAATATATGTTGTTTATTATGTGAGAAAAATTGGGATAATTTTAGATACGTAAATAATAAATTACAAAAGTTTAGAAAAAAATTAACGAAATTAGAGAAAAAATAAGTGGAAAACATTACCGGGAGGTTGAAAATATCGGAGATAATGTTGTCTTCTTCTAATTTCTCTCTACATATTGAACTTTGCAAATTTAGAATTGGTATAGATTGTAATTAGGTAGTTCCATAGAAGAGAAAGAAAAAATAATTAGAAAAGAAAGTGAAAGAGAAAAGAAGTCTGAAATTTGTTGTAATGGAAACTGAAAAAAATTGTTTATTTCTGAAGGTAAATTTGGAGTGGAGAGAGAGAGAGTTAGGGAGAGGAAGTCAAAAAACCTACTTAATGGGTATGTAATTCCCTAAACTCTGACATTTTCATATGTCATTTGAAGATCAACACTTAACTTTTAGTACATTAAATACTTAAATCAATTAAAATCTCTTTTTTTTTCTTTACCGAGTGGTACAAAGCTTGTTGAGTTGCGTACTTTTTATTATTGTTTGACCACCGGTTTATAGGATGGCCCCTGGTAAAGGTCGGTCCTATGCCATCGCATTGGTGGCACCCCTTTACCCACGGCTCTGCACGTATATCATGTATCTTATTAAGGATGTCGCTACCAAGTCAAAACCCAAATAATAACTTTTGGTATTTTTTATTTGTATTTATTCTTTACAATATAGTATGTGTCCAATATAGATAATTATATGTAACTAATGATGTAAATAAATGACATGAAGAAGGCCTTGGCTTAGTGGTTAAGACATGGGTTACAAGTCATCATGATTGTAAGGTTATGAGTTTGAGTCCCTCCTTCCACATTTTTAAAATTTATGTATATATCGCATTTTCGAATTTATATATATGTGTGTGTGTTTAACTGTATATTAATCTGTGCATGTATAAAGATAATAAAAACTAAAGTGCGGCTCAGTGGTATTAACGGTGTGGTCTTGCATACAAGTGACCTTGAGGTTGAGGGTTCGAATCCAACTTTATATAAGAAAAAACCAACTTTTGAAAACCAATCTCCAAAATTCTTTTTCTTTTTTTTCTCAGATTTTTTCGATTGATTTCAAACTTACTATTTGCTTTGCAATATACACGTTATTTAGTATCAATTACGTATATTTTTACAACAAAATACATTTAGTATAGTTAAAGTATGTCTAGATGTCAAAGTTATAGTGTTATTTTGTTTATTGATTCTTGTTTTGTTTCATAAATAACGTGTTATTTATTTTTAAAATTTCATACTTTATTTCATTAATTTTTTTTATATGTGTCATACATAACACATTATGTATCAACAACGTTTCTTCCAAAAGAGATAGGACCAAAATCCTATTTTTTGAGAAAATTGGACCTTAATCCCTTTCTGAATCTTATTTTGGGTCCGAAACCCGTGGACCACCCTAAAAAGAAAAGTGAGCAAAACATCATAGAAGTGCATGAAGTTGTACAACCATTACACTACCTGTTTTGAATTTTATCTATCAAATTAAGCACCAAACAAGGAATAAAATTTTGGTTTCGTTGGACATTTTGGTCGACCCAAAAGCAAAACCCAACACTGAAACCCCCATATTTTTATGAATCTTCACCTATAATAAGAGATATTTTAGTTGTTAAGAAGAAATGAAAAAAATCTGTTGAAGATTTGAGAAGAAACAGTGAAGAAGATGATGATATAAACCGGAAAATTAAGATCAAGATGAAGGTAAGTTTTCCCTTCCACCCAATTTCGAAACCCTAAAGCTTTATTTTGAAATTTCGTGTCAGATTTCGATGGAAATCTGGCACGAAATTCTTGCAAGTCTATTTTCGTGTCGGTAGCTTGAATTACCGAAACATTTAGGTCGAAATTTGTCGACATTTAACTCCTTGGCACCAAGTGCACTATTTAGTACGCTAATTCTAAGGCTGGCGAGAGGCCTTCTGGCTTCAAATCTTAAAGTAAAGTACCGATTAACTTATTCAATTGATTCTGAAAGTCTTGTTGGAGACCTTTTACTTTCTTGTTTAAAAATCTTGGTTTATTTAGTGTTAGGTGGTATAATCCCCACCCACCCTTATTTGTTTGGTTCAGATTGAATGTTGAGGGACCTTTCGTAGATATGGTCTATATCTCAGGATGAATGGATGCCTTACTCAGATTGCGAGATGAGGGGCAAAGTGAAAAGCCCCACTGAAGTACCAGCTAAACTACGCCCACGGTGGAGACAGATTAATTACTGATCAACGACCACCCTTCAACCATTAGTGAGATCGAGGGAGTCGATTACCTCTCTGGCGACCCTTTGAGGGGCCATTTCTCCAGATCGTCATAAAATGGTGAACAATAACTTCAGTTCATGCATCTGCCCTAGGACTTTGCCAAATCCCGATCCTAAATAGTTGATCAAAATACCGGAGGCATTTTCGTCCGACTGGTGCGACGGTGCGCTCTTAAGCGGCCTTGGTGGCGACTATTTGAGGTGCGGTCGTGTTACCTTTCTCTACGAAACCTTTGGTTCTCCCGATTGGCATCACCACATGAAGTGATCGACCAAGCAGGCTAAATCCATCCCCCTCTTGCAGTACCTCGACGTGACATGAGCGTGAAAGGGGTTTGAGAATAAGTTTCCTTTTTATAAAGGCTAAAATCATTTAGTTTGGCTTTTTGACTCCATATTGTAAGGTGGATCTCGAAAGATATAAAAGATCTCCCTCCTAGCCTACATACAACTTTCATCGAATACGGCTTTCCACAGAATTCTATTTGTATCTATGAGATCGAGTATGGAATTCTGTTTACTCACTGTAAATTGAGTATCTGTTTCCCTCCTTTTCTTGCTAGAATTGGAAGTCATGTACTTTACATATCCATATGATTGAGTCTTTGGGTTTCCGAAATAGAGTAATAAAGAAGTGCTTCAAATCGTTGTCATTTGACTTGGACTTGTTCTAAAAAAGTCGAGGCATTTCGAATTGACACGGACAAAGTCAAGAAAAACCTATTAAATTTTTTCAATATTGAAGAAAGCAAATTCTCTTCCCAATTAATTTACTAAGGATCGGCAGTTTCGGTGGGAAAACATTTTGGTGTGAAAATCAAGTATTTCTCGTGGAAAGAAAATCAACACTTTCCAAATTTAAATTTTTGGTAGAGTAAGAAAACTAAGAGAGTGCCTTCAAAAATGATGTAATTAATTGGATTTTGTTGGGTGTCGGTAAATTCTAACGGCTAGATATGCAAAACGACGTTATCCATGACGACGAGATATGCAAATTGAGGTTTTTACCCAAATCAAGACCTTAGATTTTGGGGGAAAATCCCTAAAAATCTCCCCCGTGTGAGACGATAGAGAGAAAGAGTTCAAAGAAGAAAACCCTAGATTATGCACCAAATTATGCAAACCAAGATTATCCCCGACTATAATCGCGTCCAATCGAAGCCCTAACATAATCAAACACACCTATCGAACTCTTCTTCCTGCAAACCGAGTTTATCCATGATCGCAATAGCGTCCAACCAAAACCATAACATAATCAAGCACAACCATCGGCCTCCTCTTCCTCTTCTCCTTGGTATCCACAACACTTATTTGTCTAATGCTCTGGGAGATAACAAACCTGATGTAGGGTTTTTTATTTTGAAATTGGAAGGATTATCATTTAATTTGAAAGTGAAAGGGAGATCATGATTTGTTGGATGAATTTGCAGTAATGGAGAGAATAACAAGCCTGTGGGAAGGGAAAAGACAGAGAGATTGAGTCGAGAAAGTACCAGAGCGATGGGACAAGGGAGAGTGTGTGATTGTGGGGAAATGACTTTCACAGATTTTAGATGGGAAAATCTTTACTTAATTTTCCAACCTCTTTTTCTTAGGGGAATTCGGTTTTCTTACGGAGAGATGAAACCAGAAGAAGCTAAGCAGCACCCAACCTCACTATTCTATCTCTAGAATCAACAAGAAGTCCAGTTTTTTTTTTGTTGAGAACAAGTCCAGCTAGAATGGTTACATATAATATTGAGAAATGCAAAAGAAGTTCTTTACAAACTCGGATAACTTTTAAAATCATTGTAACAATCTAACCAATATTCTGAATAAAATTCTGATGATTTTGAACTCAGTCCTCATATTGAGTTTTTACTTCTGATACTCGGGAAAGATGTTTTCCAACACAATCTTGAACCCTTTTCGTAAGAACACTCGCAGAATCATGCATGAACAGAACAGAACAGAACAGAACAGAACAGAACAGAACACTTCTCAACAAATCAAAAGAAAAATGCATAAAATATAGAAAAGTATGAAGCGCTTTTGTTCGATAAAATAAACTTTACTCACTTCTGCTATTATTTTCGACGTCCCAAAATCACACAATAAAAGACTATTAACTAAAGACTTCAATGAAACATTGTCATAGTTCAGTCCTTGAACCACCATAATACCTGGAGGATCCCTACATTTGTTTTCATTTCTTACCGCTGGCTGGTTCCAAATTCATTTCCTGAAGATTCAGCAACAGATCATCGGAACTTAAGAAGACCTTGTTGGCAGAAGTTGCAATAGTCTGAGCAATCTCCCTTGCTGCTTCAATCTTCCTTAAAGTGATAAATGCCGGATTGTTTGCAATGGCTTGACCTATCAACTGCGCACTTGTTGCTTCTCCCTGATAATCCAAAGTTAGATTAGTGAGTTTCAGTGTGGATGTGTATCAGAGATCCATAAAGGTATTAACCAACTATGGTGGTTAAAATTATACCCGTTCCCCGAGGAATAAAACCAACCAGAACCAAGTTTTTGGTTTTGATTCCATATATTTAGTTCCAGATTTAAACTGACTTATAGCATAGGTCGTCTTTCACTTACCTGTGCTCTGATAACAGCACTTTTCTTGTCTTGTTCTGCTTTTTCTACCACAAACTTAGCCCTTTCAGCATCTTGAGCAGCAATCTGCTTTGCTTCAATTGCAACCGTGAATTCTTTGCCGAAAGTCAAGCTTGTGATAGATACATCATCCAACGCAATATTGAAATTGGCTGCCCTCTCGGTCAATATCTTCCGGATTTCCCTACTCACAGCCTGCAAAAAAATTAAGAGTTACTCGACTCACCCCTCGTTTTTGGCTGATCTTAAAATTATTTCTCCAACGATGATCCTTCTTCATAGTTCATACTACCATTTGGGTGGATATTAATTCACTAGCTGCCCAATACTTAATGTCCGATAATTAAGCTAGTAAAGAATAAACTCGAACTGGCTGGGATCATATAATGATCCAAGTATCCAACCCACTTCTATTCCTACCATCATAAACGAACTGAACAAGAAATGGAGGAAAAGAAAGATGTCGCTCACTTCTATTGGAACATGAGAGTCCAAACATTCACAATTTTTAGGAATTTTATGTCCACAAATTATATCCAAAGAAACTACGGCTTACCTCTCTCTGGGTTATGAGCTGGCTTGCATTGTATTGTGCTACAACAGCTTTCAAAGTTTCATGGATAATCGAGGGAAGGACTCTCTCATTATAGTTCTCGCCAAGAGTACGATAGATACTTGGTAGCTGATCCGCCACAGGTCGCGTCAGAACTCGAAGCCCAATCTTCACCTGATAGGCAAATATTGTTCCAACAGTTATGACACATTAAAAGAAGGGGCCAGATAAGTCATTTTAATTCAAATGAATAATGAAACCTCAGAGATGAGGATAAAGTCGTAGAGAAATCATCAGTAGTATGAAAACCAATCTTAAATATAGAGTATAAGCACAATTCAAAAGCGTTGCGAGCTTATAATTAGTAATAAGCATGAAAAAGCAAATTTCTGCTACCTTTTAGCATGAAAGAAAATAGTGCGCTTCTATTATCTCTTAAGAACTTCAATGTACTAGGAGACTTCCGCAAATCGCTGAAAACCTATTCTTTAATTCGTGAATGCTGAAATCATTAATGACGCATTGGCTTGAACACTGGCCTATAACTCTACATCTGGCGCGTTGGGTTCGAAGTCGAAGAACCCTGGTCCAGTTAAAACGTCAAACTCTAACTAGTCATTCCGAAACCTCTTTCAGGTCAGTTGGATCTTTTGTAGCATTCTTTTTATCTTGGAGAACACATGATGAGAATCAATAAATGAAAACCTAAAATTTTGACAGAACAACTAGTATAGAACTCCACAGATGGACACTACACAGCTTAATTTTACGTGGGTAGACGTGCTACTCATAGGAAAGTAATTTCAAACATAATTTTCAATTCCCATTGTAAAATATGGGGGAACAGGAACACTTTACCATTTGGAGATCTCGGCTTCCTGAAGTACTCTCAACAAGATGGGGTCGTGCACGTACATCATAGATGACTGGCCTCTCGAACCATGGCACCATTAGATGTGTTCCTTCAGGGTAAACCTGAGATATAGTCAATGTCAAAAATAATACGAAGAAGGAAATATAGTAAAAGATAGCGAATAGAGAGTTAAGAGAGACATGTACTATGAATCCTCTGACAAACCACGCATCAAAGAACAAAAAGGGAACATGCCTTTAAATGTACAGAAAGAAAAAATGAACTAGATAATACTTTTCATTCTTGACTCTAACAAGTACTTACACAGTTAGATGAAATCAGTAATACTTTGCTAAATAAGAACTTCTGGGAACACCGCATAGTGGTTTTTTTGAATCATTTTCAGCTAAACCGCGGCTGAAATTTCAAACTGGAAAACAATCATATTGAAACCCTAAAATGGAGTCAATTCATTAAATCGATCTCCATATGACTTAAACACAGGTTTTAATAACTGATTCTAACCCTGATATCAGAACTAAAGGAATAGATCATAGACGAAGATGTTCTATAGATAGTATCATATACTTATCAACTATCTTAAGCTTCAATGATTAAAAACCTAAAAACAGATCTTTACTAACTTGATCTTAAAATATTAACCACAGATAAAATGAGTATACCAAAATGAAGTCAAATGAGACACCGAAATGAAAACGAAATAAACCCTAGATGTGGTAAATGAAGGAGATCATGTAGAGAAGAAAGTGTTTAAGGTACAACCTTGTCTTTAACACCAACAAGACGGTTGAAGACAATGGCACGATGACCTCCATCAACATTGTAGAGACTGTTTGAAACTGCATAAAGGGCAAGTCCACCCAAAACTCCGGCCTTCACCAGAGCTGAAGCTGCGCCACCTCCTGGTACATTCGGAACCTTGACGTTCTTGAAGTTCATCTTGGAGAGAAGTTAGAGAGAGAGAGAGAGAGAGAGAGAGAGAGGAGTTGCAGGGTTTAGGGCTTACGGTTCTTTCTTTTGATTCAAGTTACTACTTGCAACTTGGCCGACGACTATACTCCTACTATACGATTGTTGGAAGTTTTAAAGGGACTCCCATTTGTGTTATTAGCGTCTCTGGCTTGTAAGTGACTTCCAATTTCTAAAAAATTGGTTGACTTGATAGGGATAGACACGCGTTGATTTTAGGTGTCGTTTGGCAACACTAAAATCGGCTTGAGTCGACCGAGTTCAAAGTGGTGACGCACTTTCTTATTTTCTTCTTATTTAGCTTTTTATCTCCCAAATTCTAGATATTTTACCGCTGAAACTCTAGCATCATAAATTTTATTTATCTCTCTAAATTCCATCTCTTGTTCAATAAATCTTTAAAGCTAGAATTTGAGATAATCTTCGAAGTCTCTCTTTCGCTCTCTAAACTAGTCAGTCGACGAATTCAAATTGGATAATCTTAGTGATTTTTATTTGACTTTTTTAATTGAAATCGGTTGAGGATTATTAATGCTAAAAGATGATGTTCTTAGTTCTTTTACGGTTTTATTTTGGTGTTTGGTTGAAATCAGTTAGTTTTGATTCTGGTAAACTTTAATAATTTGGTTGATTTCAAAGAATGTTTGTAGATCGTTATATAATATAAAAAATCGATAGGCTCGAATCGATTTTAGTTCCTGAATCGGTTGAATGCACTGAATGTATTTAAAATCGTTAGGGTTGGGCCGAATTTGGTCAAAACATTGCCTCAAGTCTACCAATTTCAACTCTAGAAGAGAATTCGGCTCATGATCACCATTTGAGAGGCACCAATTAAAGAATTGGTCAAAACAAATTTACCACAGACAAAGGTCGGGGAGTCGCCTTCAAAACAATTAGGAGACCTATATAACACATACGGGAGGCGCCTCTAAATTTTTCCTACAACGGTAGTTATAAAATACCAAGTTTGTCTAACTAGACATAGGTGAGTTAAGTATATCATTTTTCCTCCAGATCTAATGTGCTCAAGGGAACCATGGATTCTGGAAGTATTTTTTTGGAATAAATGAGGACTCTCAAAATTTTATTTAGTTGTTGGTTACTTGTAAACAAAAAAGTTACGAATGGTTGGAATCGGATCCAACTTAGGAGTTTAGTTGGAACCGTATGTTGTTTCTTTTATTCACTTTTGTTGATACAACAGATTTTAAAAGTTCGTACTTCAGTTGTTAAAACGGATTTATAACATCTGTTGAGGAAACAGCTGCATTGACAATCGAAAACTAAATGTGGTGACTACAAATAACAAGTGTTCGCTGACAAAGATTTGGGATCTTTTATCAGTTGAGAGGGGCAAAGTCTTTTTCGAATATCAACCCCAGGTTTGAATACCATCAACTAAGGGTAAGAGATTGTGATCACATAACTAAAATAGCATTCAGAAAACGGTACAAAGACTATGAATTTTTTTTTGTCGCGGTTTTGGGGAATAAAGAAAATTCTCCGGGGAATAAAGACTTTTCTTAAAATCAGTCAAATAAGATTGACTTTTATGTTTCTTTTTATTGCTAAGGGGCTTCTAATTTTGGGACTTCAAAATAAAACAAATTTTAGAAGGCTCCTCCATCTCATCACCTCTCTCTACCACCTCATCTTCTTGCCACCTCATCATCTTCTCCGACGAAGGTCGCCGGCCGGAAACCTCATCATCTTCTCCGACGAAGGTCGCCGGCCTTCAAACATAAAAAAATAATAATAGTAATAATAATAATAATAATAATAATAATAATAATAATAATAATAATAATAATAATAATAATAATTTGTTTTTCTCTCTCTTCCTCTCTCTCTAACACTCCGGCGAAGGGAGACCTTCGCCGGAGGTCTGGTCTGTCCATGAACAGACCAGA
>BEHA01045137.1:0-12121 GCA_002897215.1 Eschscholzia californica subsp. californica | reverse complement strand
TCTGGTCAACTCTTGACTCAGCCTGGTCAAGGTCCGGTCCTAGAGACAGCACCTTCCTGCCGTGCTTTGTCTCTCGGGCAGATGCGTCCTAGCCCAGCTAGACGCTTCTGTCCTAGTACAGACCATAGACATCTCGGGTGAGATGTCTAGGATGTGTCCTGGTCGCGTCCCAGACGCGTCCAGACCATCCGATCGCCTTATATGCCTCTCGGATGCTCAATCCGAGAGCTGTTGGAACTCCCAGACGCGTCCCAGACGTGTCTGGTCTCGGGACAGCACATGTGCCATCTCGGATGTTCGGTCCGAGATGCACCCGTGCTCCACAGTCGCGTCCCAGACGCTTCTGTGCACAGACGGCAAGGCCATCCCATCTGGGATGCCTTTTGGACGCGTCCAGACGCGTCCTAGACGCTTCTGGATGCTCCGGTCGCATCCGAGTTGCGTCCGGAAGCTTCCAGTCGCATCCGAGATGCTTCTGGTTGCTCCAGACGCATCCTGGATGCATCCGGACACTAGTCCAGTGTCTCGGTCCTAGACCGAGACTCTAAATAGGTTCCCTCGAGCGCGTCCCAGACGCGTCAGGGATATCCGAGACGCTCCTGTCTCGGAATCCTATTCCGTCTCGGACTGGCATGTCCCAGACGCGTCCCACGCGCTGGGACGTCCGAGACCCGAGAGTCTCGGACTCCTAGTCCGTGTTGGACTGGGATATCCCAGACGCGTCCTAGACGCTCTTGGATGTCCGAGACCCGAGAGTCTCGGACTCCTAGTCTAGCTCGGACTAGGATTCCCGGTCCTTCACGGACTGGGATTTCCAGTCCGTGTCCCTGTCTGTCTCGGACTGTCTGTCCGAGACGTGCTGGTCCGGCCCGGACGCGTCCTGGCCGGTCCGGCCAGTAGGGTTTCCAAACTTTTTGGAAATCCAACCGTCCCAACTGATTTTTCTTTTCTTTTCTTTTGTTCCAGCTGCTGTTAGGTACTGTTTTTGATCAATTCATCAACCAATCTTCATGGTTTTGATGATTTTTATCAAAATTCTAATACCCTAACACTTGTTTATGAAAACTCTTTTCATAAAACTATGTTTCGAGTGTTTCTAGGTCATGAATCTCATCCAAAACCCTAATTTGATCTCATCAAACTTATGTTTAAATCTCTATTCAAACATTAAAACACTAATATCTAGTTGTTCAAGTAAGAATCTAATTCATCTAGTCAAAGATAGTTCATGCAAACGGCTCGTGATGCCACTGATGGGGAATAACCTAGTGTATCTCATACACCTAATTGAATAGTGTTGGTAGCGGAATCTCAAACATCATATGTTTAACACTATTTCCAGGATCTATACATGAACATACCAATGAACTAGATTGGAAAGATGATTACCTCTTAATCGCTTTCCCACGAACTAAATTCCGATCAGTATTCGGAAGATAAGAGCTCCAAGTGTAGTTCCTCTACTTGAGACACTGAGTAATGACTTGAACTCCCTCCTTTCAGTCAGCTAGGACCTTCTTGAAGGTTGAGATGAAGAACTCCTTCTTCTTGACTAGATACTTGAGAAAACTCCTTTTCTCTCTCTCTCTGAGATGTATATTCTGAAACTCTTTCAGTTAACCCTCTCAGTTGTTGAGAATTCAATCTCTCTCTTTAGGTTGTATAATTAGGTATATATAGAAATCCCTAGAAGAGGTATTAGGCTCAAACTAGGATTCCATAAACCTAACTATTAGGCAATACCCAAAATACCCTCCATTGGGTCTCTTAAGTGTGGCCGGCCAACATAGCCCTTTATGGGCTTCCTTGGCCGGCCATCACATGGCCGGCCTTCCTAAAGCCATTCCGGGCCTCCCTTTTGGGCCCGGACATGTTTATCTCTTCGGACTTCTCCGAATCTTTCAGGACTTACCAATAACGGATCCAATCCACTTATTTGCCATTATCCATCTAGTCAATTCTCTCCGTTCAAATCATTACTCTGTTGTGTAACCCTTGTAGGATCCGGTCTATGTTAGCCTCGAATCAACTCTTGATTCGACGATCGTAGTTGGCTTTTAGCTAAGCATTACGATCCCTAATTGGACCGGACTAATGATCTTCCGAATAAGGTCATTAAGATCCTAATAGCCAAATTGCACGCATTGCATCCTTGGTCGAAGGACACTCCTTCGGAAGGATACCATTCCTTCAGACTTTAGGCATCATATCCTTCACAGTGAAGTGGTTCACTCACCCGGAACAACAGAGTCAAAGGGTAGGGACTTCGTCCGCTTTACTCTGAAGAACTGGGATCTTGGAATCACTTATTCAATCGGGGACGATTTTTATTGAATAGTGTGGGAAAACTAAGTTTTTCAAAACGATAACGAGTTTTAAAACTTTGCCATTTCTTTTATGTAGTTTTAAGATGACACATGAAAACGGTTTCAACATTGAATCACACCTAAGGGAGGTGCTGATCAACTTCCTAGAATGGAAGAATAAATCCGAGAATAGTTCTCAGATTTAAAAGGAAAGCGTCTGGAATACCTAATCCCAATGTTGACTCATACCAGATAAGGTCAAAAGCCATTTGCAAGCAATCATATAACATTATCTTTGGAAGAGTAATGGATGCTAGCACGACCATTAAGACAAACTGAGGAAGAGGTTCCTACAGAAGTCACAAATGGAGAGGTACAAGACCTCCAAGGCAATCTGAATGTCATCCTAATGAAAGACAACATAATTCATCTATCACCCAATTCAATATCGATTGAACAAAGATAGATAAGACCTTAGATGAGTCACTCAGATTATTATGAACAACTGAGCAAAACACACGGGAACATCGACTCTAAGAAACAGTTCTTGAGATTCAATGGAAGGAATCTAAGAAAGAGTTCTTGAGATTCAAAAGGGCAAAGGGTTAGTAAAGTTAGAAAAAACATTTGATCAAAGAAAAAGCAAACAGTTGCTGAGTATATGATCAAGAATATTCCTCATTACTGTGAATGTCTCCAAACAATGGCTAGACTATTTAAGAGGAAACTACCCTTAGCACCTGGAGTACAAAAGGAATGGAGTTATGAATTCCGGTTCCAGTATCCTTGTTAACAAAGTTAAACAAGTATCATAGAATTCCTTCATCAGGTATTTAAGACCAGATGAGCGGCTCAGTGGGAGCTTAAGGGAATTACATACTTGACCAAAAAGAAGTAAAGATCCAAGAGGGAGCAGAAGCAGTAATGCTAGGGATGCTGAAAGGGATCAAAGTCTTCTTTTAGACACTGTCTAGCTTAGAACTTAATAGTGATTATTTTGTTCTTCTAGAAACATCTGATGTTTTAAACCAGTGGTAAATTAACTAAAGGTTAACATTGATAATGGCTGATATCAAGAGATTCAAACTCATTAACTTCAGCATTGTCAATTAGGTCTTAAGGACTAAATTGACATAGTCACCCTTTTCAAAAGGCATAGAGACTAGTAATCTATTAGGACTCATACATTGTTATGCAGACCTATAAGTTTACTTGCAGAAGCTAACAAGAGAAACTTCAATACGTACTCTGACAACTTCATGAAGTATGGAAACGTACAAATCATAAAGTATAAGTCGAAATGTTTGAAAGGTTCAAACAAAGTACAAACCGAAGTAAAGAATCATTTTTGACAAGAGAGTTTAAGTCATCCGATTAGATTGGAGTGGTAAAAATTTGAGTCAAATACTTGATAACCATCAAAGGAGTTGAGAAACCGTTTCCCCAAATCGCTACATGGAACACATCTGAGGGATGGTGGATTCAGTGGGAGTAATCGAACACTGCTATGCATGACTCATGATGGGTTTAAGCCAGTCTTCCGAATATTTTTGGGATATATTCTAGAAACGATTGTTTTCACACTTACCAAAGTTCGTCTGACAGCTAAGCTTGTAAAAGCGTTACAAAATTAGCTACAAGTCTGACGCAATTTCTTTAGAAGAAATTTGGGCTTCTTCCACAACCAATCAAGATAACAAAGTGTTTGTTGCTCATGATAGTATTCTTCTAGTAATTAGCACATCTTGGAGAAAAGTACTAATTATTACAAGAATAAGTGGGAGAAAAGTACAAGTCGATTTAATTCGATCATGAGAAAAATCATGAAGAGTCATGAAGAACAATCATGGAACTTGTACAAGACGATTAAATTCGACCAAGAGCAACAAACTGCGGCTCCTCCGATAAGGAAAGGTTAAAGATATGATCTTATAAACCCACCGCACAAAAGCGAATGTCATTCGCAAGAGAACTCTCAAAGCAAGTGAAAGTGTCTCTAAAGGAATATCTCAAAGTAGTTGAGAAAATTCCAAATTGTTGTTCAAAAACCCTAAAAGGTCAAAAGTAAAATCTCAAAGACTCAGAAAATAAAGGTTATTTCTGAAGAGATAAAAGACCTGCGTAGAAACGGAAACTGACTCTACATTTTGGCTAGAAGCCAAAATCATCATGGAATCCATATCTCGTCAAGACATGAAGCTTGATAATTTAAGTCAACGGAAGACCTAAATTGGGTTTCCAAAGTAGAAAACTGAGAAGGATGGAAACATTCAAAGAAGTTTGATTCCCGAGGAATGAAGAAAAATCTTGAATCACGAGTTTCAAGAAGGTAAGTGGGAGAAACAAACCTTCCGGGTCCGTATGCAGAGTACATACAAAAGATTGAGTACGACATAAGATGTTGTGTAACAGTGAACACACTGACTCAATAAAAGGACCACACACAAGGATGAGGTGCCATTTTGGGCATCTAAAGATCTATGAGCATAGATCAATAAAAAGATGATAAGATTAGAGAGACTCAGTACGCTGAGATGCTTGAGATCCGAAACAGAAAATCTAAGACTCGAAAAAGTCTAAAAGAATTTCGACCCAAAACTCATGACAAAGAGCGTTGCCAAATCGAAGTTTGAAAAGACACCGATGAGCAAGCACGCATGAGAGAGTCGTTTATGTTTGAAAACATAAAGTCAAGTCATGTTGAACATGATGAGCATTTAGACATCCAATTCAGATTGGAAACCCGAATCACTACTGAAACATCCCAGAAGGCTAAAGGATGAAAGTAGTACAAATAGTCATCGTAGCAAACTTCCAGACATGGAAGGAAAGTAAGCTTAAAAGTGTTTAAGCCGTAACCGTTGCAAATTCTACATAAGAAATTAAAAGCCTTAACTCTAGTAAAGATTACTAGATATTATCAAGGTTGAAGATAGCAATTTTCAAATTAATTGATAATAAACAAAGTTTAAAACAGACCTAAGACATATTATGAGATTCACACACAGTCTGAGGTATGAGGTAAATTTGGAATAAACCTCGACAAGTAAAACTGAGTGGGTAAAAAGAGTTTTACGGAAGAGGCTCAGATTTACAACTCTCATTATCAGAAATAATAGAGTTATTTCACAAGTCGTCTAAACTTAGTTTTGTGTTTAAACGACAGTCCATTGATGATAAAACATTCTGAATAGGTTTGTCAGATACGTGATCTGATGAATGAAACCCTATTAAGTGAACTTGGAATATTTATTATCAAATCCCTAGTCCAGGTCATTGCATGGACAACAATGACTCGTGAAGACTAGTATGGGAGTCGATGGGATAGCGTAGTTTTATGGGCTATAGGAATAGTGTATTCAATTCAACTACGTGGGTGTTTAAAAGGTTTATACACTGGATAACCCTCTAATGAGAAGTACATCACTCTTGATGAACGTCAAATACTTCTCAAAAGACAAGATTGGAGAGATTCCTTAAAACATGAGTGCTCCACTCATCTTATATAAGGAATGTCCGACTTTGGTTCCGTCAAACACCGCGCCGTAAAAGGAGGTTATAAAGACAGATACTGTGAAGGACAGGAGAGACATGAAGTTAAGTGGGAGCGCAAGAATGGATTGTGTCATCCTAATCACATTAGGTCAAAAGTGTCTCAAGGCCACTTGATGAGTGACAACTGAAAATGCGTGGCCGCGCTCAAACGGATTAAGAATTAACCGTTTGTCTTTTACAGTTGTACTCGGAGATCAAGAAAGTCCGAATGACGTGACGTATCAGATGGGATACTAAATTGACACGGGAATCGAGGTATTGCACTTGTTCTAAGTCCAAGTGGGAGTCTGAAGGAGTTGAAGGAGATGTCCTTCGACCAAGATGGCAATGCGAGCAATATGTTGGCTAGGACAATTGATGAAGAAGATCATCAAGTCCGATTGATTTAGGGGTCGTAGTGTTTAGCTAGAAACCAACTACGATCGTCGAATTACGAAGCAATTCGCGGCTAACTTCGATCGGATCCTACATCGGGTTACATATAAGAATGGGTATTTAATCGGATGATATGACTAGTGGGAGTGTGATATAACATTGGGAATGTCCCATAAACATATCTCACAGGCCTATATAGAATTTGGGCAAACGATAGCAAAAAGGCCTGAAATAAGGGTTTTGGGCCTAGACCGATTCAGGTACTTCTAGGACTCAGATTGGGCTGAATTTTGGAGGGTTAGTTCCTGATATAATAAGCATTATATCTGCCAATTTTCGTGGTGTTTGTACACCTCCTCCTTAGGGAATTGAGAAAATATCAATAGTTGTTATTTTCGACAATTTCCCTAAATCTTATTCTAAAGGGTGTTTTAGGAAACCTAAAAGGAGGTGGATTCTTATTAGGGTTCTATATAAACAATCTTAGGGCAGAGAATAAGGTGTGGAATTTCTCTCTAAGCTTTCTTACTCTACCACATCAAGTAGAGAGGAGAAAGTGAGCTAATTCCCAAGCTATCTTCTAGTCAAGCAAGAAGAAAGTCTTCTTATTATCAAACCACCATTGGAGTGCTAGAGAGCTTTCAAGGAGGGAGATTAAATAATACTATTCGGTGTCCTAAGTAGAGGAGTTACGTTTGAAGCTATTGGTCTTCTTTAATCTATTCAACTAGCTCGAGGGAAATAGCGATTAAGGTAATCTACTATCTTCCTATTAGTTAAAACTAGTTTTGCATGATGATCTTGGGGATACTAGTGTTAGACATTAGATGTCGTTATCCGCTATAAACACTAGTATAAGGGTATAAATCCCTTCAGAATTACCCATCGGTATCTGCGGATATCCCTCTGCGACTTTTTTTACTCGTTCTCCGCACTTAAACTCATCTCCCTGCCCATTTTTTTGTTGATGCTCTAGGGAAACAATGTTTTTCTAGGATACAAAATTTTAAAAGGAAATTGTGAGTTTTGTTAATTTTTCTAGGTAATAGATTTCTTCTTTTTCTTCTTCTTCTTCTTCTTCTTCTTCCTTATCTTGTCCATCACTAGACACAACCTCCGACCACCACCACTATTTTTTCTCTTTCTCTCTCTGATTTGTCTTTGTCTGTCTCTCTCTCTCTTCGATCCCTCTCTCTGTCTGCTCTTAAGTCTCTCTTTCTCAGAATTTTTTTCTCTCTCTTGACTGAAATCCATGGTTTTAGCCGACTAAAACCATGGGGATCCAGTCGACTAAAACCATTGGTCGTTGAGGAAGATCTGATAGAGAGTGTGAGAAATCAGAAGTGAAATATGAGTTAATGATCGAAAATAGAGAGATCTGAAAGAGGTGGTCGGAGGTTGTCAGAGGAGGAGATGAGATAAAGATCTAAAAGAAAAACAATATTAAAGATCGTCGGTAATGACAGTCTGATGGCAATCCTTACCACGTAAAAATATTGGTGGCAGGAGTTTTAAGGAAACAAAAGAAAAATAATTTTTTTGATCTAAATAGAGTTATTTTGCGAAAAGGGCAAAGATAAGTACTGGGTGATGAGTTTGAGGCATGAAGATGTTTTTTTGAGTTTGCGGCATGAACTGACTTTAACTAACTTTACCATAAAAAAATAATGACGTCTAACAAACCTTAAGGCTAGTTAATTTTAGTAAAAAAAAAAGTAAGAAACCCTAAACCCTAATTCTTTGAACTTTTAATGCCCCCAAATACCAATTTCTTAAATTTAGATCCCCTAACAAGAGTTTTTCAAATTTTTTTCATTAATATTCAAAATATAAATAAAAATTTTATTTACAAAAATTAAATATATTTACATACATTGGCGAATGAAACCCAGTTCTTGTCAAACGAGTGGAAAAGGTTTCAAGTGAAAAACTCAAATGGTTTCGGTCGAAGCTTTAAAACCTCCGAGTGTTCTGAAACCCTTGACCCGTGGGTCTAAAATGCTCGAGGATGATTTCCTCATAAACCCTCCACGACTTTCGCTCTTACTCCCTCGCGATTTGTACCTGTCTTTCCTCCAATCGTTCCGACGAAGGAAATGTTTCGCTTCGCCAAAACTCCCTTCATCTTAGAGGAAGAAAAATGATTTCGCTTGAAACTCTAGAACCCTGAGGGTCTGAAACTCTAAAACCCTCGAGGAGGGTTCCCCGAAAACCTCTACCTTCATCTCGGACGAAGGGGATTACGACGAAGGAGAGCCCTTCCCTTTGCAAGAGTAGTGAGAGGAACACTGACAATGGTGGTAGGCGTCCAAGATTTTTCTCGACCAAGATCTTGGATTCCCTTGAAACAAAACGTGATGCCCATCCAAATTTTTCATATTTTAATCTTTTTGAAAAAAAATTACAAGACTAGTGTTAGGTGCATCTGAATTTAAGAAATTTGTGTTTCGGCATCAAAAGCTTACAGAAATTAATATTTATTTGGGACATCACACATTTTCTTACTAACAAAAAATTCATAACCCACGATCAAGGATTTCAGAACCCCCCGAGAGTTTTAAAGCTTCAAGTGAAACCGTTTATGAGATTTTCAGTTGAAACCTTTTCCGCTTTCGAAGAGGCTTTCATTCGTCAGTTGAAATCTTCATGCCCCAAATCATCACCAGGTATTATATTTGCTCATTTTACGAAATAACTCATCTAAAGATTTGTCCTTCAAAATTTTCTTGTCTTCGTATCCTTTTCTTTAATACTAGAGGAGTTGGGCAAAACGCCCAAAAAACAAACCCATAATGGGAGTTTAGTCGGCGTCGGGAAAAAAATCCGTTGCATGTGCGCACACACAGGTTTCTTGACAATTAAAAAATGGAGGTTACAAAACTGGGTGTACTTTACACGCTATTTACAGATTTGGCATGAAACAAAATCTCGTGTTTTTCTTACTTTCCGGAAAATTTACAAATATGTCACCCACTAAGATATTGGCACGTCATTTTTTTCTTCCGTTTCCGGTAAATATTACAAATGTGCCATTCATTAAGATAACAACATGTCAATTTTTTCTTTCTTTTTCCGGTAAAATTACAAATGTGTCATCCATGAAAGAAAATCACGTTTTATTATGTACTGTACACAATGTATAATGTCATGTACACACAATATATAATGTCATATACAGTATATAAAAAAATTGGTCGGTGTTTTGGGAAAGAAAGAAAAATTTCCGGGGAAAAAGGTGGAAATCACAAAATCTATTCCCTAAACACATCTTTAAAGTAGCCGGAAGAATGTCATCGACCGGAGTTAGCCGACAACTTTTTTCCTTCTCTCTCTTCTCTTTCTGTCTTCTCTGTTCTCTCTCTCTCTCTCTCTCTCTTCCTCTCTTTTATTTCTCTCTTCTCTCTCTCTCTCAGCATCTCTCTTTTTCTTTCTCTAAATTCCGGCGAAGGGGAGAGTCCCTTCGCCGGAATCTCGTCTGGATCTGGAAAATCCAGATCCAAACGAAAGAACCTTCCTCTCTCAGGGTTTTGCATTAAGATAACGACATGTCAATTTTATCTTTCTTTTTCCGGTAAAATTACAAATGTGTCATCCATGAAAGAAAATCACGTTTTATTATGTACTGTACACAATGTATAATGTCATGTACACACAATATATAATGTCATGTACAGTACATAAAAAAATTGGTCAGTGTTTTGGGGAAGAAAGAAAAATTTCCGGGGAAAAAGGTGGAAATCACAAAATCTATTCCCTAAACACATCTTTAAAGTAGCCGGAAGAATGTCATCGACCGGAGTTAGCCGACAACTTTTTCCTTCTCTCTCTCTTCTCTTTCTGTCTTCTCTGTTCTCTCCCTCTCTTTTCTTTCTCTCTCCCTCTCTTTTCTTTCTCTCTTCTCTCTCTCTCTCTCTCAGCATCTCTCTTTTTCTTTCTCTAAATTCCGGCGAAGGGGAGAGTCCCTTCGCCGGAATCTCGTCTGGATCTGGAAATCCAGATCCAAATGAAAGAACCTTCCTCTCTCAGGGTTTTGCAGGACTAAATTAAGGGTTTGCGACGTCAAATTAAGGGTTTACAGGGCTCAATTAGTTCAATCGAGCGATGTAAGAAACCAGTTATTGCTGGAATCCATGGAGGTTGTATCGGAGGTGGTATTGATCTTATAACTGCTTATGATATTAGGTATTGTACTGAGGATACATGTTTTAGTATAAAGGAGGTTGATTTGGCCATTAGTGCTGATTTTGGAACGCTTCAGAGGTTGCCAGGAATCATTGGATATCGGAATGCTATTGAATTGGCATTAAGTGGAAGAAGATTTTCTGGTTTGAAAGCGAAATCTTTGGGTCTCGTTTAGTCGTTTATAGGGTTTTTGGCTTCAAGGATGCAATGGATGATGGCATTAAAGCTGTTGCTGAAGGCATATCTCTCTAACTTATTGAAGCTGCACATTTGGTGTTCCTGATTTAAACCTTGACTTTTTGATACTCCAAACTTTTTAGTCACAAATTAGATAATTCTTAGCTACCCCACTCTAAGGATTAAATTCATGTGAGTTTTCTTCCAAGTTGAAACTGAATCATTGAAATGAACTACTAAACACTTTGTCAAAAGTGTCTCAACATACAGAGAAAGAAGAAAAGAGAGAGAGAAAGAAGAGACAATCGGTTTGGTAGTGGAGTTCGTCGACGTTAATGGTGGAGGTTGCCGGGATAAGGTAGAGGTTGCCAGAGATAATGGTGGTGGGAAGGAAGATGGAGGAAGAAGAAAATAAAAATAATAAATCTAGGTAAAGTGTTTTGAGGAAACAAAAAAAGTTTGTTTCCACCCAAATTTTTTTTTCCCGAAATTTTTTCTTATTTCCCCAAATTATCGACCAAAAAATTTCTTGTACGTTCTTTCCAAAAGGTAAACTATAACACTGAAATTTTATTGGAAATTTTGTTTTGTTTAGTACATAACAAAATTTCTTATATTCCTTTCAAAAAGGTAAACTATTTCACTGAAATTTTATAGGAAATTTTGTTTTGTTATGTATCAGACATTTTTTTATGTACTAGACATTTTGTTATATACTTCGATCTGGTTTAAAGATACCAAAATTGTTATTATTCGATTTAATTTTTAAGAAATCTTATATATTGATTTTAAGATCCATGAATCCAGAATCAGCAACGATCCTTAGAATCCCGAACTCAAACCGGAAATTTTTTCACCATTAAATTTCTATCAAATCTGTTCAAGAAAAGAAACTCAAACTTGTTGAAGAAAAAAAAATCCAAATTTGTTCTACTTCATGTAATTTTGATAACGAATCCTTTAGATTTCTTCTTAAAACTCTATTAATCTTTACTTCATTGATTGTAGATAAATTTTAGAGACATGTAGTAAATGAAAAGATTTACTTTTATCAGAATTTTTTTTTGAAATGTAAAGGGTATTTCGGGATGTAAAAACACAAAAAGAAGAAAAACTGACGCTTTTATATACATTTAGACCTGCACCTTATTTTTCTTCTTTGGTGGAGCAGAACTTATTAACCCTCCAATTTTTGGGCCTCAAACTTTTTATCGTTTATGCAAACCGTAGAGGAGACAGAATAGTTTTAATTGGCGGTAACGTTAGGTGGGAAACGGGAAAAAACGAAAAATCAAAAAGGCAACAAAAAGAAAGAAAATCGATATACGAGGGTTTAATTGGTAAATAGATAGGGGTTTTACAAAATACTATCTCTCTCTATATCCATTTCTCTCTCTAAAAAGCTCTGCTTCGGTTCCGCCCTAGTCTTCGCAAAAACCCTGAAGACTCGAAAAGCAAATAAAAAAAAAAAGAAATTAAAAAAACCTCTATGTTTGATTTCTAGGGTTTCCGTAACGACAACGATA
>BEHA01045132.1:0-29863 GCA_002897215.1 Eschscholzia californica subsp. californica | reverse complement strand
CAACAAGCTCAACTTTTTAACATAATAATTCACTGTGTCATTCCAAAAATGAGAAAATTAGACCCATTTAGATTAGTCATGTTCAAATAACCTGATTCTGATACTGCTCATAGATGGACATGTCAGATGTGTTTTGGGTATTTTCATTTCCATTCCCATTTATTGTAGAAGTTCCATTAGAATTTGCCCCATTAGCAACATGATTACTTTCCTCCTCTTTCTTCGGTTGCTCCCTTTTTTTCCCAAACTTTGAATCATATATCATTTTAAAATCCTTCATAGGCAAATGGATAGAAAGAAAGAAAGAAATCAAGATAAATTCTTTCAATTGTTTGATCCATCTAATTATACAAACTAAGTTCGACCCAGATTTGCAGTAAACAACAAATTCAAGTTAAAAGATTAATTCTATTGATCGATAGCTAAGATCTAAAAAGCAACAGAGATCACTGTGAACAATTAGCAAATGCAAATTGAATTTGGATGATCAATCTTATAAAGTATGGAGAAACAGATCAAGATAGAGAAAATATACGAGAATGAAGTAAAGTGAAAAAAATAGTTGGAAATGAGAATGATTCAGTTGACCAATTGACTAGTACCTCGAACGACCATCTGGTAATAGAAGGCTCATCCGCCATTGTTGGAGAGAGATCTGAAAAATCAGAGAAATTTCTCCTCTCTCTCTCTCTCTCTCTCTTTTCTTTCTCTCCCTAGAGACAGCTAAGAGTGACAAAAATGTAAACGGAGGACTGAACTTATTGTGGTCGGACTTGGGGAGAATCTTCTTGACTGTACTAGAAATTAAAAGTGTTGTTTCTTATTTGACCCCTTAGTTTATGACCAGTTATTCGACGTAATCCTCTAACTATCTTCAAATATAGAGATGGCCCCCTTCTCATTGCTTTGGTCAAAAGTCTGTTAAGTTCGATTTTGACTTTCCAACCTTTATCTGAATTCATTTTTCTTTCTCTTTTCCTCTTTCGTTGTTTCTTTATCCTAACTTCTCTAGTATTTGGTCTCTTTCATCATTTCTAGAAAAATTCTGATTTTTTTTCTTTAATCTTCTCATGAAAGTGAATCGAGTGATGAAGATGGGAGGGAATATTAGAAAAAATAACAAATCAGAAACAATTGAAAATTCTTCTAAAAAGAGGATGACAATGAACATGATAAAGAAAGGGGAGAGAGAAACAATGGAGAAGATAAAGTAGACAAAAAAGAAATTCGGTGGTGGTAATTTGGAAAGTCAAAATCTTAATTGATAGACTTCTGACGAAAAAATTAAAAGAGAATATTCTCGGCATTTCGAGAAAGTTAGAAGAACATGGAGAAGTGTGACAAAAAAATACGGGAAATAACCCAAGTTAACAATCGAAAACCATTGCTAAAAAAAATTAGGTAAAACAAACAGGTAAATTCGGTCAAAACTCCTTATAAATGTTTTATTTTGGTGAAAAATGATCACTCAAATTTTTTCTAGCCTTCAGCTCCCTAGGTATTTTCGTAATTTTTTTGCTTGAATGAAGGTTGCAACTGTCTACAAAAGGATTGCAAAAATATTGAGTTTTTAACCAAACAAAAACATTTATTTAGGATTTTAATCAAACAAAATAACTTAACTTTTTAACTCAAAAAAACTTAAACTTGGGCCTTCGCCTCAATTTCTCGAAATGAAATATCTATAGTTAGAATAAGTTCTCTTGTTCTTGGTAATAGATGTTACTTGTCATTTTGTTATATATAATTAATGAAAAGAATCAATTTGATTTACTAAATTGATCTTGGGGTGGGTCATTTTTTTACTAATTGAACCTTTTGTTTTCACTAATTAATTATCATTTTAACATTAAATAATTTCTTAAATTATTAGTGGTTACTTAGAATTGGTCCATCACAATCGATTAAAGAATCTTCAAAATCATATGCAGATTTAATAGCATACTATTTTTTTTTTTGAATATGCACACGAGGTAGAACCGTCAGTCTTGAAACCATATAATCATTAACTTTTGGTCGCGGCATTGGGGAATAAAAAAAAATTATTCGGGGAATAAAGAGTTTGTCAACTTTGATTGACTTATGGGGTATATTAATTTTTTGTCCCAAAATTTACTGACTTGTAAATTGACCCCTAATCTTCATCTTCCTCCCACCTCTCTCTCTCTCTCTCTCTCTCTCTCTCTCTCTCTCTCTCTCTCTCTCTCTCCCTTCCTCTTTTTTTCTCTTTCGTTGTCTCTCTAAAAACTATCTTCTTCAACTCAGAAAAATCTGAGTTGAAGAAGATGACGGGAAACCCTTCATCTCTCCCATTAATGGGAGATGAAGGGTTTCACCCTAGTCATGAAACAACGGGGCAGCATATTTGCTGCCCTATTCCAGCCATAACGAAGGGGAAAGCCCCTTCGTCACTCATGGAGGACGAAGGGGCTTTCCCCTTCGTCTTCCATTGTAGCTACTGCCCTGCTGCAACCATGACGAAGGGAAAAGCCCCTTCTTCTCCCATTCATGGAGGACGAAGGAGCTTTCTCCTTTGTCTTCCATTGTAGCAGGTAGTAACTTTTCTTTATTCCCCCTAATCTGATTTCAAGAAGACAGGAAAAATTTTGGGCAAAAAAAGATAATAATTTATCTTCATCTTCCATTCACATTAATATGAGTTGAAGAAGATAGAGAAAGAATCAGGGAAAAAGAGGAAGACAGAGAGAAAGGATGTGAGATGAAGATGAAGATTAAGGGGCAATTTACAAGTTAGTAAATTTTTGGGACAAAAAATTAATATTCCCCCCAAGTCAACCAAAGTTGACTAAGTCTTTATGCCGCGGAGAATTTTTCTTATTCCCCAAAGCCGCGACCTAATTTTTTGGTTCTTGATCTAAAAATCTACAGCAAAACACATATTTAGTCCAACTTGATATTAATATAGGGTTTTAAGCCAAATTAGTAATTATAATGGATATTTAGTCCAAATGGACCTATATGTATAGAAAAAACAGATCTCTATGATTTCTATTTAATCATAATATCCATTATAACCTTTTATGTAAGAAAAACCCCACTTTTGAAAACCAATCCCCAAAATTCGCTTTCCTTTTTTTCTAAGATTTTTTCTCTCTAATCTTCTATCCATAACATAAACCCTCTTTCTTTTTTCTTTCTCTCTCTATAACAACCGAAACTGTAACACCCCAAATCCAGATTTTCATGTCGGCCGCCATGAAAACCTAAACTTAAAGCATTTCTCCGCAGAACAGTTACATATACGATATACTCATAAAAAAGACAAATAACATCGAATATGAAGCTCAAATGTAACAATAAATCATCTAATGAAACTTTACCAAGTTTCTCAAAATTCGCATGATGTCTCTAAATCATCGACACATATGCCGGACAAGATCAAACAAAGCAAAAACAAGTATTTAGGAGATGCAACTCCAAAAAAAAACTACCTAAAGAAAGAAGACTAATAAAGAAACTCCTCCAAGGCTAACTACGACTCAAGGAGGTGACACTTCCCGATATCCTTGTCCTGAAAAATAATAGGTTGGGTCAGACCCCAACAAGTAGATTTCGAAACCTCTAAAGCCTTAATAGACAGTTTCAAGAACTACCAAAACACATAGACAACCCCATAACATATAAAGGTGTTCATAATAAGTATACAACTTGTGACCGTTAAAATAAGGTACACCACATTTATAACAACAACCAAAAGCGACAAGACAAGTTGGTGTTCATGTTGTATAAGAGTGTGGTCCACAAGGCTATCCTTGTGTTAGCGCCGACCCCATATGCTCCATACCTATATCACATCCGGTAGAGAGGGTCGAACCAACCACAAAATTCCCACAATCCTTCACCAACTCCCTCACGTCACACATGCATAATAGCATCACACCATTTGTAATAAACAACCAAAAGCGATATGATAAGTTGGGGTTCACGTTGTATAAGAGTGCGGTCCACAAGGCTACCCTTGTGTTAGCGCCGACCCCATACGCTCCATACCTATATCACATCCGGTAGAGAGGGTCAAACCAACCACAAAACTCATACAACCCTCCACCAACTCCATCACGTCACACACACATAATAGCATCACACCATTTGTAGTAAACAACCAAAAATGATATGACAGGTTGGTGTCCACGCTGTATAAGAGTGTGGTCCACAAGGTTACCCTTGTGTTAGCGCCGACCCCATACGCTCCATACCTAGGCCACATCCGGTAGAGAGGGTCGAACCAACCACAAAACTCCTACAACCCTCCACCAACTCCGTCACATCACACACATATAATAGCATCACCACAACATACATAAATCAAAATCATAGATGCATAATAATAGCCTACAATTCTCATATCATGTTAAGTTCTAACACATGCTCATGTATCTACATAAAAGATATTGCCCAATAGTGAGAGGCATCTAATTTTAAGAGTTATATGCTAACATCATGGCAAATAAAGGGGTTTAGCGCTAATCATCATTGTAGTATATGAATGTAGCATGAGAATGTTAATAGAGATTTTATGGTTCATCTAACTATGTCATTGGGCAAATATCCTTCAAAATCTAACACATAGATGGGATTTAAAGTGACCTAAAAATGAGTTTGTAGAAATATAAATCTACTAATTCTAGTATATATATTTGTATCAAGAATTCTAATCTATGTTCAAGTAATACTAAAATCTAAGGTTTGTAGTGTCATCTAATTTGTCTAGGTTTTCTATAAAAATGACTATTCAAGCCCTAGAGAGATAGAAATCTACCTCAAACACCAAGAAAAAGAACGCAAAGAACCTCCAACACGAAGAACACCGAAGAAAACGCCAACCTTGATCTCCCTTTCTTTCTCTTCTTATTCTTGGCTAAATATAAATCCAACACAACCTCATCCACATTCTCTCTCTCTCTCTCTAGAACCCCACGGCTGGCCAAAAAAGAGAATGAGAATAAGGGGGTAGCAGGGTTTTTAAAAAGGGGGTATTAAATTGGTCCTGCTATAGGCACCCTATAAAAATAGTAGGGGCACTACAGAACCCTCTTTCTCTCCCTCTCTCCAAAACTAAAAACTCTCTTCTATAACTAAATGGAGAAACTTTCTTCTATGACCGAGTAGTGAAGACGACCACCACCACCGAAAACCACCATCGTTTCTCCATCAAGGTTTCTATATTATTTTATTTAGATTTTTTCAATTGATTTCAAGCTTACATTCTGTTTCCAATATACAAGTTATTTAGTATAAATTACGTATATTTCATACAACAAAACACACTTAGTATAGTTAAGGTATGTCTAGATGTCAAAGTTACAGTATTTTTCGGTTTATCGATTCTTGTTTTGTTTCATAAATAACGTGTTATTTATCGTTAAAGTGTCATATTTCATTTCATTTTTTTATATGTGTCATACATAACACATTATGTATCAACAATGTTTCTTCTATATGTGGGTAACAGGGTCCAAAAGGGAAGAAAGACTAAAATCCTATTTCCTAGGAAGATTGGAGTTCAATCCATTTTTAGATTTTATTTTGGGCTTAAAAATCATGGACCCTATAATCATTTGCAAAAAAAAACAATAATGATTTACTCAAAAGGTTAAACTTTTAAGTTTGTATTCAATCAAACCAACTACAAATGAACTAAGAAGACCTAGATATTTTATTTTTTAATTACAAGAGTACTATTTCTTAGGTGGTACCATTCCCACAGACCTTGTTGTGTGCTTCTTCCATCCTAACATGTGTTTTCTTTATAGTGGATAAAGAGCATCACGTTTGGTCATTTGGCCTATCACGTGTGGACCAAATTTTGGTACGATGTTAAGTTTGTGGATATCTAACTAAAAAATTAAATGAAAATGAGCGACGAACCCCTAAATACATTTTTTTTTAATTAGAGTTTCATTTTTCCAGGTGGGACTATTCTCACAGAAATACAGGGGAGGGATAAGGAAAAAAAATCACGAGCAAGGTGTCTTATTTTTGTACGTACTTAATTATCTCTATTTTGGGGGAAGTTTCTAATTAATTTCGTTAATGAAGATGAACAAGAATATCTAACATCTCAGAAGGCGAGATAGTAGAAAGAGAAGGTGAATTGAAACTAAGTGTTTCGTTTTGATTTAAGTTGGAAATGAGTGCGATTTAGTCGTACTATCTGAGTATATACACAATTTGGGTGGGTCATATTTGGTGAAATCTGACCGGCCTATTTTTTTATGGGTTAATTCTGTTTTGGCTCCCAATTTGTGATCAACTCACCGCTTTGGCCTCTTTAAGTGTCTGGCAGTTCGATTTGGCCCCCAAATCTACTTTTCGGGCAGTGCTAACATCATCAAGTCAAATTCAATACTTTTCTATACCTGAATTACCCCTCTGACCAAATCTTCTATTTTCCAAGCAAAATCCCGAGGTGTCACATCCATCAGGCTATTGTATTGTTAATATTATCATATTTTGAAAAATACCTCCTTGGAAGAAATTAAAGAAAGATTGAAAATCAAACTATTCATCTTTGTTTTTTTAGTTTCCTTTTAAGGAATAAAATTTCTTCTTTTCTTTGATAAATTTCACTGAAAAATCGAACCCGGTGAATAAATGGCTATATCAGGCCACCCATTACCCCCATTCATACAGCTTGAATCACCACCACGTGAAAGCCCTAATATATTTCCTGGAGACCCATTACTTTGCAACGCCAATGTTGTTCGATTACTTACAGATCTATCTGAATTTTCAACGAATTCCCCAAATTGGTGATGAACTTCTCTTGAAACATTATTAGGGTTTATAGTAATTGCAGAAGTGAAAATCAAGTGGGTTGTGGTTTTTTATGAAAATTTTGAGTTGCAGAAGAAGATGAAGATGATTGACGTTTATTAGGGTTTGAAGATCTTTTTGTGTTCTTTCTGATACTACCACCAACTGGTATATTTCTTAAAGCACCTCCTTTAGTCCAATAACGTCTGCAATTTTTGCCGAAATGTAGAGGTTGAGATAAAATATAATTATTATAGTAGAAGAATTTGGTGTTTATTGAATCACAACGAGGGCATTTGATATGTTCTTGTTCTGGAGATTGAGGTGCTTTGATTTGTTGAAATATTGTTGGATCTTGCATGTTTATTGAAATGGGTTTTCACTAAAATTATGAAGAAATGAGAACTAGGTCTTTTTTTGTGGACTTTTACATGAAGAATTGAAGAATAAGAAAGTTGAGATTTTTAAGGGTTTTGATGAACTGTGATTTTGAAGATCTAAATTTTGTTGTTGAAGAATATAAAAATCTGAAATGGGGTTTCAATGGAAAATAGATAATGCACTTTTTAGTTTTAATATGATCCAGAATATGGTATATTTGATGGGAGAAACAGAGGGGAAAACTACAATTAAGAAATTAGATTCTTCAAAAATAGGACTAGCTCAAATCCAATCTTTATTTTTCAATCTTTGTTTAATTTCTTCCATGGAGTTATTTTCAAAATATGATAATATTGACAATACAATAGCATGATGATGTGACACCTCGGGATTTGGCTTGAGAAAGAGAAGATTTGGTCAGAGGGGTAATTCGGGTAGAGAAAAGTATTGAATTTGACTTGATGATATCAACACTGCCCGAAAAATAGATTTGGGGGCCAAATCGAATTGCCGGACACTTATGAGGGCCGAAACGGTGAGTTGATCACAAATTGGAGGTCAAAACGGAATGAACCCTTTTTTTTATATATATCATAGTCATAATTATACGTTATGAATGAGGATGTTTTTTCTCATGTATCTTAATAATTTCACTATATGTTTTAATAACTCAATAGATATCACGAGGAAAAAATATAAAGGGAACCTTTTTATGATTCCAGTCCTGACCGTCTTGACTTGTATTAAGTCTTTCACTAAACACAACTTCAGTAAGAAAAATGAATGTTGCGTCGTTAATGGAGGGGAAAGATGAAATATAGAGGAAAAAGGGTATGTTTAATTTGTCACTAAAAAAGTAGTTTGGTCATAGAAAACATTTGTAACTTATATTAGTGACAGTTGGAGAGGTTAAGTTCAATTACAAATAAAAAGGACGTTATCTTCAATAACGCATTTTTGTTAGAGGTTATCCTTAGAATCTCCTTATTTCGTTATAGAGCAGGGAATCATGTTGAGCCAAATATTGGTCAGCTTTGACTAGTCAAGAAGTCTAGAGATTGAATTGGGCGGCACGTGCAAGATCCCCACATAATGCACGAGCGAACCTTTGATAGGGCCAACAGAGAGGTGGACCCAAAAGAGCTATGCCACCTGAACCCTAAATTAGGAAGTTCGTCACAAGTATCTTTAGCACTTGGAACTCTGTCACGGCATGAAGGCAAACATAAAAGTGGATCTGAGTAAACTTTACCACCTGAGCCTTGGATTAGGGGGGTCTGCAAATGAAAGCTCGATACTTTTACATACGCTTTACCTGAATGAAAAAATAGTTACAGTGAAGGTCATATATCGCCAGACATCTCTTTTCCATAACCAAAGATACGATCATATGATCATTATCTGAAAAATTCTTTTGAACGGCCAAGCCACGTGGCGCCGGCTACCATCAAGACGGTGTCTAATCACTGCAAAATCACAACCGTTATAAGTGCCACAGGTTTACCTTGAAAAGGAATTAGATCCTTATTCCTTTATTCATTAAACTCACCTTTAGATTAAACAGACTTGAGCGTCGGAGTGCCTTTACATGTAACTGTACCCCCTTCCCCCAGTCAAAGGTCTCCTTTGACAGAAAACGTGAACAATTGAATCGAAGTTACAAGAGTGACATTCTTTGGGATATACAAGAATCCATTTTCAACATCATAAAAAAATGATTTCAATTATAATTACCTCAAGAACAATTCTAAAATAAGAAAAACTCATCCTTTTATGAACTTTAACAAGGAGATGGTTCAGTAAAAAAAAATGAGATTTTTAAGTTGCCTTTCCAATTATAGATTGCAAAGTTTTAAAGGCTAAGTGTTACAAGTGCCCCCCTCAGAACAAATTTGAGGGAAATTGTATATGAAGGAATGAGGTGCATTTAAGGCTTATGAAAAGTGCCTTTAAAACTGTGGGTTATAATTTAGGAACCAAAGTTTCTCAACGGGGAGCGGCTAGAGGCATCCGAGAAAATTGTTGTTAGCACCCGGGAGGAGATTTGCTAAGGTCAATCTTCTTGGATCCCAAACATCTATTGGCACCAGGGCACAAATCGACACGTTCGGAACCCAAAGCAAGGCTCGGACTCAGACCGGTCTGAACCTTTGTTTTGGGTCTCAGATTGGTCAGTCTGAAAATTTGCTTACCCGAGTCTGAGACTAGTATGATAGCAGGTTCCCGAGAGTATCTTTAATGGTGGTTTTGATGGCTTGGATCAAGGGTTTGAAACTAAAGTTCTTTTTCACTGTAATAATTCCTCATCATTGATCAAAGTTGTTTTGGAATCAAGTTTTTTTTCATGATAGTTTTGCTCTTTTTTTTTCCTCTAAAACAAAGTTTTTCTCTCTGTAACTCCTCATTGTAGATCGATGATGATGGATTTGGAAACAAAGTTGTTTCCTTGACAACGTGCTGATGATGATACGAAGGAGGAGAAGAAGAGAAGGAGAAGGAGAAGAAAAAGAAAAAGCGAAAGAAAAAATTAGGGCAATGGGTGGACTGGGTGCCTCCCCAATAGGCATCCAGTTTACACAGGGTGCTTAGAGGAACCCAGTGCAAATAGCAATTTGGGTGCCTTTAGCCTCTCTTCTCAATGCCAGATGTCTCAACTCCAAACTGTCAACGCTAACCATTTAAATACCCCCAATACCCACTTTAGCTTAAACCTCAAAAAAAACCCATAAAAAGCCCCCCCTCTCTTCTCTCAGAGAAACACATCTACCTTGTTTCTCCCTCTAAAACACAACACCCTCTCTCTCTCTCTCTCTCTCTCTCTCTCTCTCTCTCTCTCTCTCTCTCTCTCTCAAATCCATATAGAGAACCATGGTTATCCTTTCAAAACCAACTAAACTAGAACAGTTTTCTCATGTTAAGTCCTCCAAACATAAATACCAACACAAATCAAACCCTTATATCTTCTCTGGTATTCCTGTTATTGATCTTTCAAAACCAGATTCAAAATTCCTTCTTGTTAAAGCTTGTGAAGAGTTTGGATTTTTCAAAGTTATCAATCATTCAGTACCAATTAATTTGATATCTGAATTAGAATCACAAGCTTTAAATTTCTTTTCTTTAGCTCAATCTGAGAAGATAAATCTGGTCCTCCTAATCCATTTGGTTATGGTAACAAAATTATTGGCCCAAATGGTGACATGGGTTGGATTGAATATCTTCTTTTCAGTGGTAATCTTAATTCTGTTTCTCAAAGATTTTCAAATTCTTTGGGAGAAAACCCAGATTATTTTCGGTAAGAATCCAAATTTTATTTTATTTGTAAGATTGATTGAAGATTTCTAACTATTTCCTCTGTTTTTTTTCTAACTTGTTTTATTGTTTTTGATTCAGGTCTATTGTGAATAGTTATATATCATCTATGAGGAAATTAGCTTGTGATGTTCTTGAATTATTAGCAGAAGGATTAAAGATTCAACCAATTGATGAGTTTAGTAAACATTTGAAAGATGAAGAAAGTGACTCTGTTTTTAGGTTAAATCATTACCCACCATGTCCACCAGAGGTTACAAGAAGTTTGATTGGATTTGGAGAACATACAGACCCTCAAATTATTTCTGTTTTGAGATCAAATAATACATCTGGACTTCAAATATCTTTGAAAGATGGTTCTTGGATTCCAGTTCCACCTGATCAAAATTCTTTCTTCATCAATGTTGGTGATTCTTTACAGGTAATATTTCTTCACATTTTCAATGAAATAAACTTTGGGTATTATCTTTCACACTTTCACTTTCACTTTCATCCTCTCTATCTCTAGGTCATTAGATGGATACAATTGCAAAAGATAGTAGAAACTAAAAAGTTAGTAAGAAAGGATCCTATAATTGTACTTCTTTTAAGAGGATTGATTTTTATAGGTTCTTTTTCTTGTTACAGAATCTTACAGATAATAAACTTGTAATAGATAGTAAAAGTGTATGTAAATGGGACCTAATAAGTCAATAATGTTACTTGGTCCCGAAATTGGGTGAGACTGTGATAAAAATTGATGTGTCTGAGTCTTATTGGTCTGTGACATGTTTAGAAAAAAAAAAGTCCGAACTAAACTCTTATTTGTCTAGGCATGTGGAGAGGAAAACACCCAGAATGGAAAACGCCTTTGGGCATGTGGTCAGTCTCATGTTTGACCAACTAGCATTTTTCTTCGTTTTTTTAGCTGAAAAATTCACATATTTTTACCATTTCAAGATGGTGTAAAATTTAGAAAATGGGCCAACAATCCTTGATTGGAGTGGTAAGAGGTATAATCTTCCACCCAGAGGTCAAGGGTTCGAGCATACGCTAAACAATTAAAAAAAAAATTAGAAAATAGGTTTTTGTTCAATGTCTCTCTCAACCCAAATAACATCTATCTCTATAACTTTTGGTGTTTAATTCTGTTTACAGGTAATGACCAATGGAAGGTTTAAGAGTGTAAGACATAGAGTAATAGCAAACAGTAAGAAATCTAGGGTTTCAATGATATATTTTGGTGGGCCACCATTGAAGGAAAGAATATCACCATCAACATCACTTTTGAGAGATGGAGAAGAGAGTTTGTACAAGGAATTCACATGGTTTGAATACAAGAAGTCAGCTTATAAATTAAGTTTGGCTGTGAACAGACTTGGCCAGTTTGAGAAGTTTCCACCTCCTTTTCCTTGTGTTGATAAAGTCAACTCCCTTTTTTAGGCAAGTTGCTTGGTCAAACTTTAACTTCAACACTCTATTCAAACCTATTCAATAAAGATGGGCAACAATAGTACATAGGAGTAGCTTCTTTTCTCATATTCAATTGCTTCATAATTCTGTGGGGTTCCATAGATGTAATTATCCTCTCCAAAAGTACACGGAAGATACACGTTTTCCCTTTCTTGATGTTGTAGTTATTTAGTTAGTGAAATTTATTGTGATTTGTTACACGTTTTTCCTTTCTTGATGTTGTAGCTATTTAGTTAGTGAAATTTATTGTGATTTGTTTTAAAGCCGAGTATGGAAATATTGTACACCCCAATTGAATTCCGGCTGTCGCGGATTTTTTTTTTGACTTTATCTTCTTTATTATTTATGGTTTATTAGAATGATAAAATTATATAATATCTCTCTTTGGTAATATCTAATTGTTTGTAATGATAAGGGTTAGGCAAAGAAGTAACTTTCTTTATTCACTTTATCTGTAATTCAAGACAACCCAAACCCATAAATACATTGAGGTGTATTTATACTAGTGAAGGGTAACCCATAAGTCCACATGTTAGATTTTGTAGGCTAGGTGATGTGTAATTCATGTACCAATTCTATATCTTTTAAGTGATGAGTCATGTTCCGCCTCATGCTTCATGATTCATGTCTTTGAATGGTTTTAGAAGGTGGACAATCGTCTTTATGGACAATCGCCATTTGTAATGAGTACTTTAGTTTTTTTTTGTGGGCTATACTTTAGTTGCCTCATTAAAATTTTGTCAGAAAAATCTAGTGAGATAAAAACTAGACAAAAGAGAAAGAGTACAACGCGTATAAACTTCAATGAATACACAAGACTTCATAGTAGAATAAACTCCTTTGATAAAAATCTCCCTCTGAAACTATCATCTCTATAATGTATGTTCACTCGTGCGCCACATCCCCATTAAACGAACTAATTTCTGAAGGTTGAAGTAGGTAGTGACTCGGTGAATAAGTCCGCATGATTATATCTTCTGAATATCAATTTCATCATTCTTCTGTAGATGGTTTTAGAAAAATAATTTAGGTGAAATGTGTTTCATTCCATGACCTGTAATATATCCTTCCTTGATTTGAGCAATGCAAGCTGCATTATCTTCGTATATAATAGTAGGTGATTACATTACTAATGATAGATAGCATGAACTTCTAATGTGACTAATAACGGACTGTAAGAAAACACATTCTCTAGTAGCTTCGTGGAGAGCAATAATTTCAGAATGGTTACAAGATGTACCTGGCATACTCTGGTTACTCGATCGTCATGAGAAAGGTGTACCACCACTGGTAAACACATAAACAGTCTGTGAAACTCTTTTATGTGGGTCAGAGAGATATCGTGCGTCAGTGTATCCTATTACTTGTGAACCATCAGATGAATTATTCAAATAAAATAACCCCATGTCAATAGTTTCTCGAAGATATCGATGAATATGCTTTACTCCCATCCAATGTCGCTTTGTTGGTGCTGAGATGAACGTGTCTAATAAATTTACTAAAAAATAAATATCAAGTCTAGTACATTTAGCCAGATATAATAAAGCACTCATTGCACTTAAATATGGTACTTCAGGACTAAGTAGTGCTTCATTATCTTCTTTAGGACGATAAAGATCTTTTACAGTATCTAAAGATCTGACAACCATTGCAGTACTTAGAGGATATGCAGTATCTATGCGAAATCTTTTCAAAACTTTTTCAGTATAAAAATTTTGATAGACAAGTTTGCCACTTGCATTTCTCTCAACTTGTAAGCCAATGGAGAATTATGTTTTTCCAAGATCTTTCGTCTCAAATTCTTTCTTCAAATATTATGCAGCTTTTGAGACATCATAACTTCTCAATGAAATTTATTTCATCAACGTAGGGTACTTGCGACAACCGACCGATCCGATTGTTGTTGTCAAAAGTAGGGAGATTCAGTGCATCGCAGTATTCTGAAATGAATATGAGACAACCGACCGATCCGTCAGATCCACCGAGCTCCTCTCTACATTCGTTAGATCCTCACGGGAAGCACTGAAGTTAGGGTACTTGCGAGAACCGAATCCTTTCCAGAAGAAATCCCAAATTTAATGCGCGCACCCCACCATTATACCAAAATTTTTACCAACGCCATTGGATTGTCCGCCACGTGTTGCTGAAAGCTCCATCTTGACCTTTAGTCAACTGATTTTGACCCTAACTTTGACATGTTCTATTTTTCTAATCCGGTCTCCCATTTGACTTTCATTTTCGCCTCCGCGATCGTATTTACTCTAATTGTCACCCATATACTGGTCTTGGCCAAATTTACCGGAATAACCCTGGCCTTAAATGACCGAAATGGTCTTTGAGTATCTTTCTCTCGTTTTTATCCGTTTTTCATTCGAAACCCCGCAACAAACACCTAATCAAGCAAATAAAACATTTTATTCAAATACAGCTATGAAATTGACTAACTTGCCTAAATTAAATGACCAAGATGGGACAGTTTCATGTCTCATCAGGCCTTCAGATGGGCTTTTATTTCGAGCTTCCAAGTGATATAGTTTTTCCCCGACAAGTCTAGGATTGTAAAATCAGCACTTATTTGATTCGACATATTAAAACAAGAATTATAAGTTACCTATAAATGTCTCATACTCTGTTTGATTTTACAGGACCTCGTCTATAGCTAGAGACTATCGTGCTGATAACGTATTAAAATAATAAGATTGTATAATATCTTTCTTTGGTAATATTTAATTGTTTGTAATGACATGGGTAGGTAATAACTAAGGTTTACTAGTTTATTCGAGTAAATGTAAAATAGGAAAATGGATGTTCAAAGTAAAGAAGTAACTTTAATTATTCACTTTCTCTGTAATTCAAGACAACCCAAACCCATATACATTGAGGTGTATTTATACTAGTGAAAGGAAGAGGGAAGGGAAGCCCATAAGTCCAAACGTTAGATTTTGTAAGATAGGTGATGTGTAATTCATTAACCCATCCTTTATCTTTTAAGTGATGAGTCATGTTCCACCTTATGCTTCATGATCCATATCTTTGAATGGTTTTAAAAGGTGGGCAATCCTCTTTATGGGCAGCCACATTATATAACATGGTTGTGATGAACAAAATAATTTCTAGAGAGTAAAATATTTTTGGTTTTTTTTGTTTCTCTTTTATTTTCCAACCTCAATCACCATTCTTTTTCAACAAAAAAAAAAAAAATCACCATTCTTTTATGCACTCTCAAAATTGTCTGGGGCATACAGCCAGCAGAAGACTTTCATTTTTTCACTATTTTCTCTTCCAACCACCACCACCCTCCACCTCCTGTCACTATAATATCTTCATCCTCCTCTCTCCAACCTCCTTTTTCTCTCCTACTGCCTTTCTCTTTTATCCTCTCTATCTCTCTCTTTTATCCCCTCTATCTTCTATTTTATTCTAGCGAAAAAAAAGTGGAACCCCAATCTAATTTGGGGAAATTAATGCCCCAAACCAGTTTGTCTGGTTTGAGAGCATTCATCCCAACACAAATTTGGCTAGTTTAGAGGAACTAATGCCCTAAACTAGTTCTTAGTGGTTTGGTGATCAATTCCTCAACCAACTCTCTTTAGGGGATTAATTCCCCCAACCAGTTCGTCTGCCAAACTATTCGTCCTAGTTTGGGATATAATTCCCCAAACAGGATTGGGATTACGGTGATAGTCCCCTTCTCTTCGTCGGGATAAATAGAAAGTGATAGAGTAAAAGAGAATGAGGAGGAGAGAAGAGAAAGATAAGTTCTTGTGGGAGGATAAGAGGAAGAAGAAAGGGAGGAGAAAAATGTGTTGGGGTGTGGAATCACCTACTAATGTTATATGCGGATAATTTGACACCTAATGTCAAACACTAGTATTCCAAGGATCATCATGCATAAGCTAATAATCAACTAGGAGTTAGAGTACCTTAATCTCTATTTTCCCTCGAACCTTTCCAATTGCTTTTGAGAAGACCAAAAGAAGCTCCAATTGTAGCTCCTCTACTTGGGACACCGAATGGTCTACTTAATCTCCCACCTTGTTTATTAGCTAGAACAACAATGGTGGTTTGATAAGAAGAACTCATTCTTCTTTGTTTGACTAGTTGATAGCTTTTGGGAATGATCTCACTTTCTCCTCTCTACTTGATGTGGTAGATTAAGAAAGATCCTTGAGAAATTCCACACCTTATTAAATACCCTAAGGGTCCTTATATAGAGGTCTAAGTTAGAGTCCAACCCTAATTAGTTTCCTAAAAGGCCGTTTGGAATAAGATTTAAGGAAATAGTCGAAAATAGAAACTAGTTGCTATTTTTTGTTCCCTTAAGTTGTGGTCGTCCCCTATGGAAACTCCAGATATGGCAGGTCCCCTTAGGGCACCCCTATGATCATGGTCGGCCACCCTTTTATTCCCAAAACACCCTTCCGGTGCCCCGACCCAAAATCCCGCTTTTCGGGCCTTTTGTGTTATCGTTGCCTAAACTTTTTTTAGGCCTATGAGACATATTTATGGGACTCTCCCATGATTACATATCTCATTACCACTAGCCATATCATCCGATTAAGTATCCATTCTTATGTGTAACCCGATGTAGGATCCGGTCGAAGTTAGCCGCGAATTACTTCGTAATTCGACGATCGTAGTTGGTTTCTAGCTAAACACTACGACCCCTAAATCAACCGGACTTGATGATCTTCTTCATCAATTGTCCTATAGAAAAATTTCTCACATTGCATTCTTGGTCGAAGGACATCTCTTTCAAGACAATCTTCTTTACAAAGGAATATCCTTCAGACTCCCACTTGTACTTAGAACAAGTGCAATACTCGATTCCCGTGTCAATTTGTATCCCATCTGATACGTCTCTTCTTTCATATTTTATTGATACTGAGTATAATTGTCAAAGACAACTGATTAACTTTTAATCCATTTGAGCGCGGCCACGCATTTCAGTTGTCACTCACCAAGCAGCTTTGTGACACGTTTTCCTAGTATAATTAGGATGACACAATCCATTCTTGTGCTCCCACTCAACTTCATGTCTATCCTGTCTTCTCCTGTATCAACTTTTATAACCTCCTTTGATGGCGCGGCATTTGGCGGAACCAAAGTCGGACATTCCTTACATAAGATGAGTGAATCACTCATGTTTTGAGGAATCTCTCCAATCTTGTCAATGAGAAGCGTTTTGACGTTAATCACCACTGATGTGCTTCTCGTTTTGAGGGTTATCCAATGTATATTCCCAATAGTACACCCACGTAGTCGATTCGAATACTCCTATTCCTATAGCCCATGAAACAACGCTATCTCATCGACTCACGTTCTAGTCTTCCCGAGTCATTGTTGTCCATGCAGCGACTTGGACTAGGGAGATGATAATTAAGTATTCCAAGTTCACTTAATAGGGTTTCATTCATTAGATCACTTATCTGATGAACCTATTCGGAATGCTTTATTATCCGTGGACTGTTCGTTTAAATACTAAACCAAATTTAGACGACGATGAAATAACTAACTTATTTCCGATAACGAGAGATTGTAAATCTGAGCCTCTTCCGTAAAACACCTTTTATCCGCTCAATTTTACCAGTCAAGGGTATCTGAATATACCTTATGCCTTGGACACTTAGTATGATTCTCATACTTTTGTCCTCGGTGACCGTTTAGTTGACTACGGATGTAGTCCGATTTAAACTTTGCATATCAACTAATCGAAGGTCGATTCTTTTGATTTTCCATTGATAGTATCTAGTAACCCTTTACTAGAGTTATCGCTTCCTATTCTTTCTTTGTAGAGTCTGCAACAGTTCCCCACCCGAAACACTTTCTGCCTACTTTCCTTCCATGTTTGGAAGTTTGCATTGACATGTTCAACTTTCTCCACTCTAACTCGTCCTAGCCTTTTAGGATGTTAGTTGTGGTTTCAGATTGTCTTATCTGAGTTCAGATGTTAAAATCTCTTAATACTTGATGTGACACTAAAATGTCACATTTGGAGAGCCTAACTTAGACTAATTATTCCTTTTCGAGTGTTATCAATAATATTTTATGTGTTTTTCATGTTAGGTACCTATTTTGGAGATAGACATGAAAATCGGAATAAAGGGAACGAATTGTCACTATCATTTCATGTGCCGAAAATGAGAGAAAATGACTTCAAGCAAATCAAATTACAAATGGAGGCAATGATGAGTCCGACGGTGAAAACGGAAGTCAATTCCGAGTTCGGACGGAAAAGATATGAAAGAAAGAAACCAAGGTCTTTATTTGAAGGCACTCTCCTTTGTTTCTAATTTGAAGTCAAGTCAAGCCCAAAGACAAGCCAAAAGCCCATAAAGAAAAAGAAGAAGAAAGAAAGATGTAGAGATTTTATGGGCACCCTTCTTTATGGTCCAAGTCAAAATAGCCTTATGGGTTTGACTAAGTCAAGGGACCCTAGGGTTTGAGTAGTAAACACAAGTTGGGAGTTTACTATTCATCATCTTCAAGCTTGGGAAAGAAAGGAGAGAGAGAAGGAGGCAAGAGGCTAGGGTTTTTGTTCTTGGTTGCTAGATAGAGAGCTTGAAAGAGAGGGTTTGAAGAGAAAGACAAGAGAGAGGAAGAAGGAGGATCCGGCCAAAGCTAGGGCCGGCCAGCACACTAGGCCGGCCTAGCTTTGGCCGGCCGAGCAGCAGCTCGGGCTGCAGCACAAGCAGCTGCTCGAGAGCTGCTCGGGAGCTGCACGGGAGACGCACTACAGACCGGAACAGCAGCTGCACGGCACGGGAAGAACAGCAGCTTCTTCACTGCTCGGGCAGGAGATTCTTGCACGCGGCCAGCAGCTCGGATCTTCATGGAGGGCTCGGATTTCACGTCATGGAGCACGGGACGGCTGTGGGACGTGCGCGGCAGCTCGGAACAAGCACGGGACGGCTCGGGATAGTGGCTTCTTGGCCGGAACTCACCATTTTGGCCGGATTTTGACCATCCTTTGGCCGGAATTTTCTAGGGTTCCGGCAACCTTCTTGATCCGGAACCTTAGGGCTTTTATTCCCCATGTCTTGATCTAGCCTCTCATGTGGTTTGATTTCATTTTGGGTTGGAAATTGTAGAGAGAGAAAGCTAGGGTTTAGCTTTAATGGAGGTTGAATTCTAAATGGAGAAGATGATAGTGGTCGCTATGGGGAACCCAGAATTTTGCTAAGGGGAGATCGGCTGCACCTTAAAGACTCATATTTTCCGACGATCTTAGCCTCGAACCACAACGAAAAAGGGGGATTCTCTCATCATTTTCTTTCCATTTCTTATTCAATCATCATGCTTAGCTAACTTTAGTGTGTTGAATATATGAGATGAAATGTGATGAATTCGTGATTATGTTTAATATGATTTGATGTTTTGATTTATAAATTGATGTTCATTTATTTCGATTATCGTTTTGATCGTATTTTCATGTGTCTTGTCAAGCACTTCGCATAGTTAATAGACGAAACGAAGTATTCGATATCGATCGTAGTCTAAGTCATAATTTCATGTGTCTTGTCATGCACTTCACATAGTTAGGCGACTAGACAACACTTTCGTTGACTCGGGATTAACCGATTATGATGTTTGTTTGACTAAGTATGATCTCTGGATATACGTAGTGCTTATAGATATCACCTTAGGAGTCGAGCATTGATTGAATTTCGATACATTAGATCGGACCGTACATAGTTGTAAATTTATCATTATGGATTCCCGAACTTTGACACGTCTCTCGCTTATTTGTTGCCCGAATTGAGTCTTACCGTCTCCCGACTCTTGTTTCTCCGAACTCTTCTCTCGAATCTCTCTCGCCCGTTTACATTGATTGTTTAGTTTAGTTTACTTGTTTTCTTCTTTTGTTTACTTATTCGATCAAATACCCCCATTATCTTTGCTTCTTTCCTTTTTAGTCTAAGTTAGCTTGTAATATCTAGACCGAGAGATAAGACCCTTCGATATCCAAACTACCTTCCTATCCTTGGATCGATCCCGGCTTTGCCGGATTACTACTTGATACCTCCGCTTGGGTGTGCAACCTTTTCGGGTGCATCAATACTCTAAGTATTCACGATGTCTTGGACAAATGCTAAATCATGTCTCACATGACCGATTTTATGCCTGTAGCATAACAATCTTCCTCATGTGTGTTTACTCATCAGGGTCTCCGACTCTGAGTCTTGCCGAGCTATGCACCATGAGTTTGGATCGAATATCTCCTTTAGAGTCGTTCGTATTCGGACTATTAATAATCACATGTTTTCTTATCTTAGTCTTACCATCACTTGATCTATGCTTATAGACCATTGATGCCCAAAGCTCATCCTTTGTGGTCCTTCCTTAATTGATTCAAACATCCCTATGTTGTTCTCAATTCTGGTGTGTACACTGCACACCGGACCTAAAAACGTTTCTCCCACTAACCTTCTTGAAATTCTGAGATTTAAGATTTTCTTCATTCTCTAGGGATAAAACGTCTTTGGCCTCCTCTTTTGAATAGAAGATTCCAACTCTTTTTTGCTTCATCCCTTGATGGATTTTCCGAAGCATGCTTGTTTACTAATCACTGAAGTCGCCGACCGTCATGATTTTTGACTTCCTTGTGTTTAGTTATGGACTTTAAACATAGACTGATACAAGATCTCATTCATAGTCTCTTGGTATGAATCCACGGTCTTAATCTTCTTCGTTTGGTTTTGGAAAACTCCAAGTTTCCATCCTTCTCAGTTTTCTTCCTTGAAAACTAATTTCTGTCTAATTGTTTCGCTCCATTGACTAATTATCAAGTATCCGACCTTGATGAGAAAGGATTCCATAGTGTATTGACTCCTAACCAATTATCGAGTTGGTTTCCGTCTTTGCGCTAGTCTATTTTTTTTTATCTTTTATTAGTGAGATTTCAATCTTCTAATCTTGTAGATAAATCTTTAAAGACCTTTAGGGCTTAAGAACAACTATTCGGAATACTCTCAACTCCTTGAGATATTCCTGTTTTGAGCAACTTTCAACTACTTTAGAGTTCTCTCGCGAATCTCATTCGCTTTGTGAGGTGGCTAGCATTGTTTCTTTAACAGCTTTGTTTCCTCCCACTATTTTGTTGCTCTTGGTCGAAGAAGCGTTCTACTCTTTCTCCCACTTATACTACTAATAATCCTTTCGGAGAAATCTATTAGGAGGATACCATCATGAGCAACAAACACTTTGTTCTCTTGATTGGTTGTGTGAATCCCAAATTTCTTTTGAAGAAATTGCGTCAGATTTTGCTAATTTTATGCCTTGTAATCGTATTACATGACTTTTAGCTTTAAACGAATTTTGGTTATGTGTGGGAAGCTGTGTCTAGACATAGTGTTTATCGAAGGACAACGTTTGATTCGATCCCTTCAATTTTATCCTTCTGGACGCTCCAACTTGGATAGGTTAGAAACGACGATCAACTTTTTTTTTACTCAAGACTTTTCTATCTTGTCAATTCGATTCTTCGCATCTCATGCTTTCTTGGTTATTTTGGAAACACTTTCCTCATCCCGTTGTCATTGGGATGATCCCATTGTAAGAGTCACATCCTTGTGTATTTCTTTTACAGGTATAACCAAGTATAGAATGTTTTGGTATATGTTAGTTAATTTAGCACTTTAAGACATCTCAATTAAGAATTAAACTCTTTTATTGATTCTCCGTAATACTTAGTATAGAGATGATGTCTAACTAGAAAAACAAATTAATCTAGACTTAGTGCCTAGAGAAGATTCCGATCCCTTTCAGCATCCTTAGCAATCTTGGCTTCTCCTCCCTCTTGGATCTCTTCTCCTTTAGCCAAATACTCAGTTCCCGTTTGCTCTAGTACATTCACAATGATAGGGCATTAGGTATCTCATACCAAGTTTGGGAATTTTTAGTATTTGATAAATCAATTGACAATACCTGAAGTTGAAACTACTATTCCATTCTTCTTATCCTCCAAGAACTTAGGGCAGTTTCTCTTCCAATGACCTTTCCCTTCAGAATAGAAACATTTTGTATTAGGAGGATAAATTTTGTCCTTGGATTTAGCAGCTCGTTTGCCTTTTCCTTTGTACACAGTTTCCTTCTTCTGTTTTCCACTCTTCTTGAGCCCTTTGTCCTTTTGGATGATGAGAACATCCTTCTTATGATCCACTATTGCCACATCCTGTTCGACCGTCTGAAGCATCGCATGAAGTTCCTCCAATGTCTTGTCCCATTCATTCATGTGGTAGTTCATCTTGAATTGATTAAAACCACTATGAAGGGAGTGAAGGATAGTATGGGTAGCCACTTCTTGGCGATAAGGAAAACCCAGTTTGGCTAGCTTACCACAAAGCCTGATCATCTGCCGAACATGAGGCCCAACTGTTTTCCTTTCTCAAGGCGCATCTCCAGTAACATTTTGAAGGTTTCATACCTTTCTAATTTCGATTGCTTCAGAAACATTTCCTTAAGTTGTCGAATCATGGTGTAGGCATCCATGTCTAAAAACTGTTCTTGAAGAACGGGTTCCATGGTTGCCAACATCAGACACATTACAGGTTCCTTTTCTTCATGGTGTAGGCATCTTTCCTTTTGCCGAACTTTCTTTTCATGTTCCTTTTCTTCATCGGTCGAATGGGCATCTAATATTAGAATTGGAATGTCTAGCACACCTTGTTTGCATTCCATTCTGAGAACTATTCCCAAGTTCCCCTCCCATTCGAGGAAGTTGTACTCATTCAATTTCTCTTTGTCGAGAATCGAGCGAAAGTTGAAGTTATCTTTCGTCATCTTAAAACTACACGAAAGAATTGCAAAGTTTTAAAACTCGTTATCGTTTTTGGAAAAATTCAATTTTCCCACATGATTCAATAAAATCGTCCCTAATCGAATAAGGTGATTCCAAGATCCCAGTTCTCCGGAGTTAAGCGGACTAGGGCCCTGCCCTCAACTCCTTTGTTCCAGGTGAGTGAACTACTTCACCGATCATACCCTTATGACTCTTGGTTGATAGATTGCATTGTTGAATGCCTAATCTATCCTTTTGCCTCGAGTATCCAAAACTCTTTTGCTGATTTCGTTGAGAAAAACTATTTAGACGCTTAGACCCCTGCCATGAGTCTACCCGCATTGTCCCAAGATGGAGAATGGCACACTGCGAAGGCCGACCCACCATCCCCGATCAAGGGCACAAAGGGTGTCTTAGTCTGGGGGCATAATTCTCAAAATTACTTTTAGGGACTTTTACGTTAAGTCTGGTATGCGTTATAGTGAACGATTTAGCCTAACTAACATCCACGACATAGCGTAAATAAGTAAGTAAATGCGCGCAAGAAAGTAAATCAAGCACATATGGATCCTAGTATGGCCCCTAGTCCTAAAAGATCAAATCTCTTTAGGATTTCTTCTTGTTTCGCCTTTTAGTTCGCCAAGATCGCCATCTTTGAACCTTCATTGATTTCTCCCACTCGAATTAGGATCTCCATCATTGGGTTTCTTCAATGGACTCATATACCCTAAACTCTAATTACAAGACTCAAACGATACGTAGATCGTATAAACTTGAAATTAAAATTATTACAAATTGCACCCATCCGTGCTTAAAACAAGAATGAAAGAAAAATTTTCTATGGCCATACTAGTTCCCGCATTCACATCACATGCATTCATATAATATTCAAGGCTAACTATTATATATGCATGATAACGCGGGAGATACTTTTGTCGACATCTCTATGTCACATTACGGACCTTAAGTCTAAATTCGAAGAATTCGACTAATGGTGCGTCCCGGTTATATCTTTTATGATTTCCAAAAATCAAGATCAAGAAAACCTCCGTTTGGTCATTTGAAGAGCCCGGGTCAATTTCGGAAAACAATGGTTTGACTCTCAATGATTTCCCAAATCAATTTTAAGACAAAACCCGTTTCGGGCCTTCGGGTGGCCCAAAACAATTTCGGTAAAATTTGAGTGGGACCGGTAGAAAAGTCTAGCCTTTCGTCGAAAAACTCCCACTCGGGTCAAAACCCGTAAAATTTCGGCTCTATGACCTAAGTCAAATTCGGAATAGCCCGGGACAACCATGGGGCAATGCCCAAGACCCGGAGATCAAAGCCCAATATGATGGTCCGACCCAAAAAGACTAAGCTTATGCATAGGTCCGACCCATGCACGGTTTGGCTCTAGACCGAGCGCATTGGGTTGTCTCAGACGCGCCCTTAGCAGATGAGGACGCAACCGCCTCAGATATGCAATCCGAGTCGGTCTCGGTTAGGGGTGGGAATCGGTCCGGACCGGTCGGTACCGGACTTTAACTTCATCGAACCGGTCGACTCGGACGTAAACTGTTGGTGACCACCTATTTACTCGGGCGGACTCGGACGGTCACTCTCAAGAATTCTTTGTCCACTAATCGTCCAAGACCGTTTATTTTACCGGGCCAGTCGGACACCGGACGGTCTCGGTCCGGGTTTTCCAATAAAATTTACTTAAATTACTTACAAATGAATATGTTTAACCAAGAAATCAAAAATAAATATGAAAAGGAAAAAAACACAGTTGATCATCATTTGACAAGATAAAATTAAGCCATGTACTAATGTTTGGTCTTCTAGAGGACTATATGACTATAGCCAGCGATCATCATATATTCATATTTCTATAAAATTCAACGGTCAACTTCTAAAAATGAGGGCAGTTTAGTCGGTCAACCTATTCGGGCACTCGTACCGGTCGGTTATTTGGACGGTCTATATTGGTCGGTCGGTTAGCGGTCGGTCCTTCGACATAGAATTTAAACCGTGACCGTCCGCCAATTCTTTCGGGCCGGTCGGACACTGACCGTTATGGCCATTGGGTGTCCATGGACACTTTTTATCTCGGTCGAACAGGTCGGATAGCGGTCTTCCGGATCTTTTTCCCACCCCTAGTCTCTGTCAGCAGACCGAGACGCGTCTGCTCTGGCCGAGACGCGTCCCCAAGACGCGTCCGGCCAGCAGCTTAGGCAACTCCAAATTTTTAGAAACTTCCAAAAAAAATTTCTCTTTTTGCTTCTCAAGCAACTAATCCCAACTTTTTAGTAACTTCTAAAAACTCAATTCTTTGTTCTTGAGAGATTTCCAAAATCCATGAAGAACAACAATTTTGAAAATACTTTTCAATACCGAAATCAATCAAAATTGAATCTTTTGAAACTCTTTTCAATCTTCAATCTTGAAAACTTTTGAATCCCATCCAAAACAATCAAATTGAATGTCTAAAACCCTTTCAGACAAAACTATCAAGCTAATCAATCATTGATTAGTCCGAAACATAGCAAAAATTAGCTATTTGTAAGAGGCTCTGACGCCACTGTTGGGTTGTGGAGTCGCCTACTAGTTTTATATGCGGATAACTTGACCTCTAATGTCAAACACTAGTATTCCCAGGATCATCATGCGTAAGCTAATAATCAATTAAGAGTTAGAGATTACCTTATCGCTATTTTCCCTCGAACCTTTCCAATTGCTTTTGAGAAGACCAAAGCTCCAATTGTAGCTCCGCTACTTGGGACACCGAATGGTCTACTTAATCTCCCACCTTGTTTATTAGCTAGAACAACAATGATGGTTTGATAAGAAGAACTCCTTCTTCTTTGTTTGACTAGTTGATAGCTTTTGGAATTAGCTCACTTTCTCCTCTCTACTTGATGTGGTAGAGTAAGAAAGCCCTATGAGAAATTTCACACTTTATTCAATACCCTAAGGGTCCTTTATATAGAGGTCTAAGTTAGAGTCCAACCCTAATTAGATTCCTAAAAGGCCATTTTGAATTAAATTAAGGAAATAGTCGAAAATGGAAATTAGTTGCTATTTTCTTTATTCCCGTAAGTTGTGGTCGTCCCCTATAGAGGGAAAACTCCAGATCTGGCCGGTTTCCGTAGGGCACACCAATGATCATGGTCGGCCACCCTTTTATCCCAAAAACACCCTTCCAGTGCCCCGACCCAAAATCTTGCTTTTCGGGCCTTTTGTGCTATCGTTACCTAAACTTCTTTTAGGCCTATGAGACATATTTATGGGACTCTCCCATGATTATATATATCATTCCCACTAGTCATATCATCCTATTAAATAGCCATTCTTATGTGTAACCCGATGTAGGATCCGATCGAAGTTAGCCGCGAATTACTTCTTAATTTGACGATCGTAGTTGGTTTCTAGCTAAACACTACGACCCCTAAATAAACCGGACTTGATGATCTTCTTCATCAATTTTCCTATCCCACAAATTGCTCGCATTGCAAGGACATCTCCTTTACAAAGGAATATCCTTTAAAATGATGGTGATGGTCGGAGGTGGTAGCGGAAACGGGTGGCCGGAAATGTATGGTTAGAGATGCGAAGGAAGAAAAAGTTTTGTTGCCCTTGAAAATTTGACAAAGCCACAATTTCTCTTTAAAATTTTGTACTCCAGAAAATTTGATAAAACTCACATTCTCCCTTGAAAATGTTGTACCCTGAAATTTTTTCTTGTTTACCCAAAATGTTGACCTTATATATCTAGGATTGAATCATGCACAAGACTCGTAAATATATTTGTTATTTGCTAGAAAATTGAGCAGTTGAAACATGATGGGAATCGGGGTTGAATAGGTTCATTAGGCATTTTTTTAGGATCATTGAGTTATCGTACAAAAAATAACTAGTACTGTTGATTTCCATAGGTGTCGTATTGACGCTCCTTGTTTCATGTCACAGTTCAATATGGAAGTTCACTAAATAAACTCGATTTATGCCTCACTTAGACACGTCTCAATATACCCCAAGTCAAAATTCTAACAACGGATTACCGATAAAGGGTAAAAGAGACAACAAATCAAATATAATTTCAACCTTTTCCAGAATATATCGTCACCAGACGTGCGCGAAAAATATGTAACCCCAAAATTATTTTGATAAAGAGAAAAATTTCCTAAAATCACGTATAAATAACATGGTAGACCTCAGTCACTTCCTGCTTCAAGCCCAAATCGACTGAACCCCTCAGCCAAATTGCTTCCTTCACTCCCTCTGTTGCTGCCATGTATTCTGCTTCTGTTGTAGACAGATCAACTACTAACTGTAGCAATGCTCTCCAACTTATGTCACTTTCGCAGAGAGTGAATGTATAGCCTGTCAATGATATCTTCCTATCAAGATCTCCTGAAAATCCGAATCCACGTATCAAACTATCGATCAGAAGTATCACCACTTCTATCGTAAACCAGACCAACATCTGTAGTACCACTCAGATATCAAAATATTCATTTCACAACCTGCCAATGACCTCTCCTAGGTCTGCTCATGTATCTGCCGACTACACTCACGGCATGTGAAATACCCAGCCTCGTGCAAACCATATCATACATAATGCTACTCACTACACTTGCATAAAGCACCCTAGATATATACTCGGTCTCCTCATCAATTTCTGGTGACAATTCACTCGAAAGCTTAAAATGTGATCTTCAGAATAAAGTCATCATTATCCCATCTGACGCTCTAAGCGCATTGCCATCTTGGTCCAAGGACAGTCCTTCAGAACGACATCTCCTTCAGATGAAAAGATATCTCCTTGATGCCCTACATACCAGCATTGTCTCGGAGAGCAGCCCTTCTAACGGGTCCAAAATTTTGCGCCAAAACCGATTGCCTTGTATGCAGGCTGGTGGATCGGAAACCGGGTTGATATCAACCCGTATTTAAGACACTTTCAACAGGCGGTGTACTGGTATAACATATCTCATCACATCTCTGCTCGAACAACTCTTTTTTGAGCCTTACATGGTACATCGCATCCATGTTTGTTTGAATATGCACCGGATGAAGCTAAAGTGGAATCAAATGATGAAATATTGCAACAACGTACTTAGGTATGAAGAGAGTTAAAAAAAATAAAGTTCCACACCAAATAAGATGAAACAACAAGTAGATCAAGGAAGGCGAGAGGTTGAGCTTCGAGCAGGAGAGTTTGCATATCTTAAGTTACAACCTTATAAACAGAGGTCTACATGTCGACCTGGTAATAACAAATTGTCACCCAAGTACTATGGTCCATATCAAGTATTGGAATGAATATGAAAGATAACATATCAACTTCAGCTACCCAACGGAATCGAGAATCCGTCCAGTGTTTCATGTGTCCTACTTAACCAGGCACACCAATTCAAGATGTTCTACCTACGAGGAGGCCCAGAGATATTAGTCCTAAGAAATGATCCTTGAGGAAAAGGATTTTGTCAAGGGAAAGGGACTGATAAGGAACTGTGGCTAACTAAGTGACTAGAAATAATTCGAGAACAATTAGTTATATTGTAGTTATCTATAATGACTATGTTATTCAATTTAAATACGTAATAGTAATTATCTATTATAATAGCCATCCATAATGGGTATTTGATTCAGTTTAAATATATAGCTATCTATTTTGTATTTCAAGTTTAGGGATTTACCTAGTTAGTTGTATAATTCACAACCACACAGCTCAATTCATAAATGCAAAGGCCGATACCATTAGATCAAGAAACATGAAGAATGTGAAATCCAAGCTATTTTAATGGGCATCGAATGGGCATCTAGCAACAATGTTAAATTCATACATGTTGAAAGTGACAATCAAGCGACCATTAAGCATCTTCAAAACCCAAGTAAAATGATTCACTGGCAGTCGAAGGCTCATGTCAAAGCAATTAGAAACCTACTTTCACATTTCTATGGCGTCAAATTCTCTCATATACCTCGCAAAGGAAACGCTGAAGCTGGCAATCTAGCTAAATGGGCTCTTACTTGTAATTTTAATTCTATTTGGACAGTAGTTCCATCTTTTCTTTCGCACAAACATCGTAATAATGCACTTGTTTATTAATTTAGTCGCCTTTGCAACAAAAAAAATTAGGGAATTACTATTTGGAAATCTATAAAAAACTTTTAAATTTCTAATAAAGAGGACAAAGTTAGTAGAAATAAATTTGTAAGTTTTATCATTTGTTTACTGCTGGCCTAGGTACTATCCAAGTATCCATCTTGGTTATTACCACATGGTTACTTGTGTCTGTTCGTACTGATGTTAATATGCATAATATTTTTTCAAATAACATGATTACATTCATGACTTCGATACATCACATAATGGAATATGCTCATAACTACCATTAGCTATTTTGATAGGACTCTTAAAGGTTAAACAAAATACGCTCTAGGACATTATTTATACTCTTAATAACTTGAGTTTAATATACAGAACAGTTGAATCTGTGACACTCGTACTAAGACTTCAATGGACCAGAAATCAAAACCACAAGAGCGGAAACCACCAAACCCAAACGATAAAAAGCACCAAACCCGGACGATAAAAAACACCAAACGCAAACAGAAACGGAAACTGCATAAAAACACAAACAAGAAAAGGAAATGTGTACAAACATCAAATCATGGTTCAACATGTGGTGTTAAAGATGTGGGATGAAGGGCATCATCAATCACACTGTTGTTATACTACTCCCATATATTTGGTTAACCATTACAAAAACTCATGGATGTATATATTTGTTAAAGATTGAAGTTATTAGGCATAAATTTTCTGCAGAGATAGTGTTATTTAATATCAATAATGTATGCAGTTAAACTTGATGTGGTTCGCGCTAGTCGGCTAACAATATGGACATTGGATATTATATTAAGAAACAAGAACAAGATACAATCATATTGTTAAGTATCAGCGTATCACGATGTACCTCAAAATTCCCATTTGGTTCTAAAATTCACCTCGCCCTTTTGATTTCCTCCCTATCTACAGTGTCGTGATCGTCTAGTTTCGGGTTTGCAACATCATATGTGGCATGTAGACCGAAAAACATATAGTATATCAACATTACGGCAGTGCAGATACCAAACCTCATGAAAGCTTCATAACTAAGTGAACCGATTAAAAAC
>BEHA01045116.1:1612-12874 GCA_002897215.1 Eschscholzia californica subsp. californica | reverse complement strand
CATGACATCTTTACACATTCACAATTAGATATACAGTTATAAACACATATATATGAAAAAAAAATATTACAATGATTAAAGAGGGACTTGAACTCATGATTATACACTCGTGTAAATTGCAACATGTGCTTTAACCACTAAGCCGATGCCTTCTTCATGTCATTTGTATACATCATTAGATACATAATTATATATACATATATATATATATATACTACTACTACTACAACTTTTTCTTATCGAGAGGATCCAGGGGGTGCAGTCGCACTCCCATTGATCCGTACTTGTGCATTATGAGTGAAAGGATTAAGGTCAATAGCGAGAATCCAAGACTTTAGAACGAACAAATTCAAACAATAAAATCAGAACTAAAATTTTAGAAGTAGTTCTTCACTTCAGGAATTGATCGTCGAGAATAACAAATTAAAAGCGTGGGATAGAATCTGTGACCTCAAGTTTCGAATCTGTACTCAAGTTTTGAATAAATTCACGAAGACAAGCTCCAACAAGCCCAAATTTAGTGATGGACATTTTCTCTTCTTGTGAAATTAAATTCATATAACCAACTAAAAGCTCTGCAAGGTCAAATTATATGAATAGAATGTCAAAGTGATGTAGAATAATATCAAATAAAAAGGTATAAAAAGAAGGAGAACAAATGATTCCAGCAAGAAGTTTAGCCGATAAGAGAAATCAAAATTGTTTGTGAGTACTGTAACGAACTATTCCAAATAATGGTGGTATTAAACCAAAAGTAAGATAGGTTCCAAGTTGGAGTAGGATTTATAGATTATCCTACAGATTATTCTCAATTTCTCATCTAATGTGCACGTCGCCGACCCGGGCTCTTCCAACAGATCAAGGAATCACTGTGTCTATTTCAAGATTTATGAATTTCTCACATGACTTTTGATTAAATAAAAAAAATTTATCTTTTAGTTAAATCTCTTTTCCTATGAAATTATTTCTTTTAATTTTATTTTGTTCGAAAAATGAGCAAAACCATAAACCAATTGGATTTGTAAAGATGGTATGAATAGCTCAAACAAGCAGGGGGAGCGAGAGACAGACACACGTGGGGGCACTTTCCATTTTGACCCCCTTATTTATATATCAGTTCATTTTTTCGCCTTTATTCTTTGTAAATTCATTATTGACTCTTGCATATGTTGCTAGAGCTAGTTTTCTGCATATCATTTTATGCTTTCTTTTAATTTCATTTTCTATATATAATTTTTTTTTCATGACTGTTATTCTAAAATGTGTGTATGTTATTTTCGAACTATTTTCTAAAATGAGTTTGCTCTCTCTGTTTCCTTGACACTTTATATATCTCGAATGTGTATAAGAGTACTTTTTTATATTGGTTACAGTCAACATAACTCATAAGTCAATAATAGTTTAGTTGGCTTAGAATTATTAGAAATGTATAAAAATCACTTGATCGGACGACACATCAAGATTTCTAGACAATTTACAACTTACAGAGAATTTATAGGGGCCCCCATTATTGTTAAAAGGGCTCCTCCTTTAAAAGCGCCCCCCAAATTGGTCATTTTGGCTAGAAGGGCCCCTCCAGAAAAAGACACTCCCCTTTCTCTAGTTTGACCTAACAACAAAGTGAACGCCGTTAGGCCAAAATTATTTAAACCAACAAAAACTCCCTTCACCGGTCAATAGTCTCACCCCTCTTTTTCTCCCCCCACCTCTCTCTCTCTCTCTCTCTCTCTTTTCATCTTTTCATCTCTCCTTCTTTCATCTTCCTCATAACCCTAGGTCCAAATTTTTGAAACTACATTGTTTGAATACTTGAATCTACTGGTTAGCGACACAAGAAAGAAGATTTATGGACCTTCTTTGGAAGCCTTCTGTCTGGAATTGGGTGAAAATAAAGAGAGGAAGAAAACCTCCAAGTGAGCTTTCCGGTCGCACCAATCTGTAAATAATGCATAATTCGGCCGTAGCCCACCGAGGATTGGAGCATAATTCGGCCCGAGCTCACCGAAAATTGGTCAAGTAGCACCAGTAACTACTAGACCGATTTTCAGTGGGCTCGGGCCGAATTTGACAATATTTGCGACTCGAGCCCACTGTAGATAACGAATCCGCTACAGTGTTTTGGTGTTTCATCGATTGGATTTTTTTACTAAGAGAAATTCTACTCGATATCGTCTCACCGTACCATGTTCACATTATTCGGTGGAACCAGACTGAATTGAGCTTCATGTTGAACACACACAAAAAAAATATCATACAACCATCAAATAGATCATAGAACATGTAAAAATGTGTTTAGGAAATTTTCATATGCTTCTTGAGGGACTGAATTTTGTCCAGAAATTGATTTTTGGGGGATCTTTTGCTATTTCCCCAAAAATTTTGGAAGTTGCTTCATCCGTGGTGGTTTGCAACAATGAAGTTACTTTGTGACTTTAGAGATGAGTGCAGTAACAATGTGGGGATATTGTACAAGTTCGGATAACTTAGCCTGTTACTAATGGTCGTCGGTGATGGATGACATTTCTGGTGGAAGAAGAATGGAAGAGAAATGCTTAGGGATTTGAGTTTTAGAGAGATTTAGGGTTGAGATATGTAGATTGATAATGTGGGTGATATACACCCTTAACATGTGTTTTCTTTAACCCATTACATGGGGGGTCCTTTAAGCAAACAAAGTCAATGACTATTTACCAAGTCAATGGGTTCATGGAGAGACTTGTTAACAAAAAGGGGGGGCCTTTAAAACTTCCCAAAGTGGCCCCACAAAAAAAAAATTGAGTCTGCCACCGCAAACAAGAGTAGCGTTTTACAGAAAAAAAAATATGAAAAATTAGAAAACAATGCATAACAAGTCTTAGGTTACTTACTTTGTTGTTCCACTTCTTTCATTCAATCATTTGGTGGCTAATCTACACAAGAAAAGAATACTAGTCAGACAAGACTAAGTTAGGGTGCTTTGGGTATAAACCAATAAGGTTTTAATTTTGATCAAGGAATTATTAATATAAAAACATCTTAAAAGAAAATAATTTTTCATGAAGATTAGAAACTAGAAACGAAGAAAAACTAAACATAGATGAATAGTAGAAAATATTGTTTGATACACGTGAAAATGTTCCCTATGAAGCCCATTTTTTATTCGGAAGAAAACTAAGTTTTTCTAACAAAATTCAATTTTTTGTGTTTGGTATGCCATGAGAAAATATAAGGAGAATATCTAAAGTCGCCCACAATATTACTGTTGGCCCCCTTTTTATACATAAAGGGGCACCAGTTGCAATAAGATGAGCATCTTTAGAATTTCTTCAGAGATTGAGAGAAAGAGAACGGGAGAGAGAACATTTTTTCTGTTCAACTGTAGGAAGGTCGTTTTTCTATGTTGTTAGGGGAAAGTATTCCTCATTTTTTCACAAAAAAAATTCATATGAAAAATCGATTTTTACACTGTTGTGGTCAAACCAAACAGGAATATCGATTTTCGTAAAAATATTGACTTTCCCACCTGATTTTTAAAAAAAAAAACAGAGAGAAGGAAAAGAAACCTTGGTTAGAAATGAAGTCCTTTCTCCCATTTGTTGGATCCTTTAATGAAGAATCTATAAGCTAGTAAAGCTAAAGTAGGGTTAGAAGTAAAAACAAAGGGAATAAGTGGTCCAATAAAAAATGATGGGATTTATGAAAAAAAAACTAGCAATGTATTTATAGTGAGATTGCTTCCTACCTAAGACCATTCTAGAAGTTACCATAGATGGTAATGATGGTGGGATAAAAGAAAAGTCAATAAAGTTGAACAATGTGCACAACAAATTTATAAGAAAACAGGGTTTTCTTATTGTATGTCTTAAGGGCAGGCGAGAATGTATATCTATTCTTTCCCTTTTTAACATACAAATATTGAATTAATAAAGTCAACAAAAATAGTTGATTTTAACTTGTTAAAAGACGAAAAATTTTATAACGAGGAAGATGTCTATGAAAATAGAAATATGTTGAAGTTGCGAATAATAACTGTAACTATGCAAAACCATGATATTTAAAGGAGCAACAAATATCGAAAGTCTCTACCAACTCAACTTATAAACTTTTACTTTTGTATAATCTAATTTTAGTCATCAAAGTTATAATTATGTTACGTTTTGTCAATACGTTTTTCTTTTCAATGATTTTGATTGTAACGTGAGTTTGTTAAGCATGATTCTTGTTCCAATTTGAAAATGAAACTGGTTGACGAATTTCGGTAAATTTTCAAAACAAATTGACTCTGTTTAGCCCTGAAATTGATTCTGGGAGCAGAGATCATGGTGATTTGAAATTAATGCACTGAAATTAGTATGTATCTGAGTTGAGATCAAAATACATTTTTTAATTGTTTCGTAAAATTGAAACTATGTATGCATTAATATATAATAGAATCCTTTTCGTAGTAATTAAATTTTTACACCCGATAACTTATTAGTCAAAAATTTCTTAAAGTATTTTGTTTAAACATTTAGTAAGACCCCTCATCAACTTAAAATAACGAAAAAATAATATATTTTTGCTACGTTTCAAGTTTTTTCTATCTCCTGGAGAAAATTTGCACAAGTACACAAAGTGGTATGATAATACAAAGGGGTATTGGCATATACAAAAAGCAAAAAATTTGCACAAGTACACAAAGTGGTATGATAATACAAAGGGGTGTTGCTATATACAGAAAAACTAAAATATTAAAAATTCTTTTTGTATACCCAAATTACTCGCTAACATATCCATATGGCCTCGCTGCTTCCGGGTGGTGGTAGTAGGAGTAGAAAATGCAGAAGACCAAACTTGATGGGGAGTGAAGATCAAATCCTCTGCCCCCTGACAATGAGAAAACAATTTGTATCTTCTTTCTCTCTATCTATCTTCTTTATTTCTCATCTCTCTGCTCACACTTTCACCCATTTCAGTATTAAGGTCACACAAGATCCCCAAGTATTATAGTTTTAGCATGGTTAACTCAAATCATGGAATTTGATTGCAGTTGACTGAATCTGTATAAAGAACCACGAAAAACGAAAAGATTGAAGTATATTTGATTTCATATTATAAAATTCGTAATTACAAAAATTCCACTCAAAATTATTCAAGCCTCAAACTAGCCAATTCATTTAACTTAAAAGATGATCATAGAAATAAAAACAACCCGTTCATAAATGGTTCATGGTCGACCTTATTCACATTAGTCTAATTTTATTAGTTACATATAAGAACATCACTTAGAAACCGATATTACCTTAATGTTATGAACGTCGTGCTAAAATAAGATTTTTCAGCCTATTCTTCTTTAAACTCATATATATAATCGAAACGTTCATTACCATTAATTCTTGAATGATTTTGAGATCCTTCTTGTATCGTTTTCTATATCTAGGGAATCTAGACCAACCTTCGAGTTTTGTTACAAATTTCATTTTCTTGTATAAACTCACACACACACACACACACACACACACACACACACATATATATATACTAGATTTGACTTGGCCATATTCATTGAGTCCAATTTTTTTTCCTCATAATCTTCATCTCAGTCTCTCACTATTTAGCTCTCTCTCATGCTTAATTCTCTTTTTATCTATCTCTTCTGGATTCTTTCGGGGTCTAGGATTATGGAAGAATGACTTCTGGGTCATCTTTTTATGATAATAATCACTTCCACGGGGTTAATACAAACCCTATTAATAAGACCAAGGGTTATAAGTGGCTTCTGTTGTAAAGGGGTAGTAATCTTATGCCTCTTTGGGGCTAGAAAAATGGTTTCCTTTCATTAGTGAAAAATATCCTCCGGGTACCCACTTCAGTCTTTTTTCTGTCATGTGTTTTGTTGATATATGGAAATCAAGCCTCTGTTAAGTGTCGATCAAGGTTTTGGTAGCTTCACTTACTAGGTACTTGTTGATTCAAGGTGGTGGTTGGAAAGGTGGTGGTTGGAAGAGTGGTGGGCGAAAATTGTTGTGGAAGACGGAAGTTGTGCTGGTGAATGTGATGAGAAGATGAAGATTAAGAGGCAAAGTTCGATCAAGTAAATTTTTGGGCTATAAAATAAATATCTCCCCTACTAAATCTTTATGCCCCTGAGACTTTTCTCTATGCCCCATTACCGCATAATCAAGTTTCTTTTTTTTTTCCAGAATTTGAGTAAACAAATTTAAAATAAATATCAAATAGAGAAAAGAACGGGAAAATATTATCTAAATACCTTGCTTTTAAGACGACCCCCAAAGAGTGGATTTCCGATACTTTCTTCTTCTGTCGTGAAATCAGAAAAATAATGCTTAACCTTTCAGAGAAAAAATGAAGGAACTCATGTGCAACTTCCTGTTGATTATTCTCGAAAGAAGAAGAAATATCTAAAATTATCTAAGTTAAGAACTACAAAATATAGTACAAAGTGCTGAAAATAATCAGAATATAAAATGTTAACTTTACTATACTAAAAAGAGTAAAAACTTTTAAGAATTTGGATGGTCTATTGAGCTTGAGAGGAGAGAAATAGGGTAAAGTGAAGTGGATTGAGAAATCAATAAGACAAAGAAACATTTAAAACGTATAAGGGTAATATTGGAAAAAACCAAAATATACATTTACAACGTTAAATTTTGGGTCATTCTTCCTGTTCTCCAAATAAAGGACTAAAGTGCTGATGAGTTAACAACAACCTGGGCCTTAAAGTATAAACCAAAATGAATTCGAACTCACCGTTCTTCAAGAGAATGTTAGCTTGAAAAAAAATTCGTTTTAGGTCAACACAGTCAGGGAACAACCTAGAAAGAACACCTCTAAAGAGGTATATAATTGTTCTCACTCGTAAATATTGTACGTAGTTTTTGTTTTCATATTGTTTGCGTTTAATTCTTTTGAGTCTGACTTATCTGAAAGTCTAACTTACCTAAAATATAACTTGTTTTCGTCAGGAGCACACATCAGGTTACCTAAGACAATACTCTTAGCATAGATTTATTATATGTCTGGCACAAATGGATAGAAAATATGTTCAAACGAGTCAATTCAAATCTAGAGTTAGATTTAACTAAATTGATTATTCACTTATCATATTAAAAACTAAACCGGAAGAACTATTAAATAAAGGATACCGCTTAGATTTTTGACAAATTTGAAACGAAAAATATTTCCATGGGGCGAAACAAACATTTCCCGAACAAGCTTATTCAGAGCACAAACTGCACAAAATCCTTCAACTCCGCCTAAAATTAAAACTCACGATTCAGAAACAACTAGATAACCAAAACAAAACGAATCAGAAGAAAAATGAATACCTAAAATAAATAAAGTTGAAAGATCTTACTTGTGCATGGATATGGATGATTCGATGCACAAAGCTTCTGCAATGATGCGACCGTATGGGTAACACATTGCAGAATCGAGTTCAAAAAGCAAGTGTTCTCTAAATCCTGAAACCCAAGACCAATACAATGCTTAATACTATTAACATTGGATGAAACAAATAAGAACTTAAATCCTAAACGTAGTTCTTTACCTCTATAATTGATCTTTGAGAATAATACACGGTTTGGAATCAGATCTCTGACCTTATATTTAGATAACTTCATAATGACGAGCCTCATCAAGCTCAAATATAGTGATAACAGACATTTTCTCTTCGTGAGAAATTAATTTCATATAACCAACAAAAAAACTGCAAGGTCAAATATATGAATAAACTGTCATACAAATTATTCTGATATGATATTTAACCATCAATCTAACCAAATTGTAAGTGATCTTAAGGAATTAGTTCCCAAATAATGGTATTATTTTGCCAAAAAAGTAACGAATCTTTTACGTTGGAGAATTTCTCATCAAATGTGCATGTGGCTCTTCCACGAAATCAATGATGAGTCAAAGGGTATTCTCTTGTACATGGTTCTTTTTTAGAATATACTACCTTATATCTAATGAGTGCATAACCTTTGAAGTCTATTTTATCACTTTCTAACATAGGTTAATAAGATCCTAATTTTATTTTCGTATATAAAAATCTTTTACATATACCGAATTTCCTTAAAACTATTTATGATATCTCTTTTTCTCTAACTTTAAATAGAGTCACCAAGTTTTAAAAATGAAAATCCAATGCAGCACAAAAAGTGATAGACAAATTATGTGAAAGCTTTATAAATGAAATTTAGAATTTTAGATATTTTTTTAAATAATAAAATTATATTTTACTCTCTATTGAAGTTGTTTTTCATTTCTTCATATTTTTCTACTTCCTCTTCGTGTTACTCTGCTGTAAGTTTCTTCTTCTACTTCTTTTTGTCCTCCTTCATATGGAAAAGCATCATATAATTTGGAGGTCTTTGATGGCGGAAAAGGTAATATTTGTTTTAGATAGGAAGAACCATGGTTCCCATTGTTTCAAAAGATATACTTTTATTGATCTTAAGGAGGCGCCTTTAACACGCTTTAACCTTTATCATACAGAAAAGTGTCTATTTGCTTAAAATTAGTCTTAACATGTTTTTAATTCAAGATCTGGAGAAATTTTATTTTTGCAAAATTCTAGAGGAGACGATTTTCTAAAACACTGCAAAATTTCTTGTTCATTGGATAAACAGTTGAAAAAATACGACAGTCTACAATAGAGTTCTTACAAGGGCATATTGAAAAAAAGAAAGATTAATCAAAGGCGTTCATTATTATTTATTTTTTCAAGAGAAGTTAAACAACATACTTACCAATGATGGCTCATCTTGTAAAAATGATTAAGAGAAAAAAAAAATAACGTTTATCTTTAGATTTACTTGCTCTTAGCATTAACCCTACCAGTTTTTGACAAAATGTATATTCTTACTAAAAAGATTGCTAGTCAACCAAATGGGAGAAAAATTCAGTTATATTTAGAAAAAAGACATATTTAAAACTATTATTCATTGTAATTGCACTTTTTCGTATGATGAAAACTCATCGTAGAGATATGTTTATCAATTGGTCGGTAAAGTGCCCCCGGAGACAAAACTTTCTGGCCGCCACTGTAAGGAACTATGTTTACCACATATAGTTTTGAGAGATCGATGTACTTTTATTCATCTTTTAACTCTTAGAATCTAATCCATTTTAATGTATTAAAATAAGGTGATATTCTATAAATGCAACATTCCCATTAGTATGACGTTATTCCGAAAATATCCATTGAATCAAAACAACTTTATACTTCAATTAAATCTTCTTTCCTATCAAATGATTTTTCCTAATTTTGTTTTGTTCGAAAATTGTTTAGCCCACTTGATTTTCGAAATAGCCGGAACAACCATAGTATATTATAGAAAGAAAACACTAAAAGTCAGAAAACAACGCATACCTTGGTTTTAGATCAATTACTTTCTTTTTCCATTTCCTTCATTAAATCATTTGGTGGATAATCTACACAAGAACAAAAGTGTAGTTAGAGAGGATTGATCAAAAAAGAGAACGAGAACAAAAAACAGAAGTTAAGAAACGTTGCTATAAGTTACTAAGATGACAGCGTGAGTATGTACGAAAAACATAAGTTAAGTTAGGGTTCTTTGGGTATAAAATTGATAAGGTTTTAATTTGGGTTGATTCATCAAATAACTTAAAAAGGCTTTCAAGTGGAAGTTGAAGATTACGTTGAACCAAATCAAGCAAATGAAAAAGCCAATTCTAAGCAAAATAAACAAACACTTGTTTTTTTTGGGTGAAATCAAAGACTTGCTAAAACATTAAAACTAATAAACTACAATATAATGATAAGTTAATTACTAATAGAACTCCTAAAAAAACATCCTAAAAGAAATTTTTTTCGTCATGATGATAAAAAACGAAGAACCCTAAACACAGATGAATGACAGGAAAAAAAATAGCTAAAAACAAAGAGAAAAAAGAGAGAGGAAGGAAAAAAAAAACCTTGGCTAAGATGGAGCCTTTTCTTGTCTTTATTCAATCCTTCAATTAAGAATGTACAAAGTAGCAAAATAAAGTTGTTTTACCCAGGTTAAAGGGAAGAGAATGAGTAGTTTGATGGAAGAAGATGAGATTGATGAAAACAAAAGAAACCTAACAAAGTATTTATAATGAGATTGCTTCCTACCTAAGATCCATCTAGAAGCTCTTGCAACAAAAAAAGTCCATCTAGGATATTAAGCACCATGAATGTTAAGAAATATATTTATATTCTTTCCTTTTTCAAATAAAAAAAAAAATCCTAGAGATATAGTCAAGAAAAATATTTATATTCTTTCCCTTTTAAAATTACAAATAATTTACAACCTAACATTTGACGCATGTAAAAAAAGAAAGATATTAACGTTGCGAATAATAAATGTAACCGTGTTGAACCATGATATTGAAGGGCAACAGATAACCTCAAGCCTCTACCAACCCAACTCAGCATTTTAATCTTTGCACCTTCGATTTTTAGTCATCAAATTTATAATTATTTTACATTTTGGCGATACATTTTTTGTTTCCAATGATTTTAATTGAAATAGGTGTCCCTTTTAGTCTGTTGCTTGTTCCATTTAGGTAATGAAACTGGTTGATGTCTTTTGGTTGTTTTTCCAAACAAATTGACTCTGTTTTTAGGTATGACATTAATTTGGGTACACCTAAGGGAAGAAATCTTTGTGATTTGAAATTAGAAATAAACTGAAATTAGTAATAAATAATTCAAATTATCTATGCATTAATATTCTCAAGTTGAAATCAAAAACAAAATATTCAAATTATCTATCCATTAAGATATTTTGGAATTTGTAGTAATAAACTTTTCACACCGGATACTTTCCGTAGTCTTAAAATATCTAAAATATTTGTTCAAACATTTAGTAAAACTTGCCTTGAACTCATCGTAAATGAAAGTGGCACACTTGTGATATGTTTCGACTTTTTGCTATCTAATGAAAAATCTTGCACGAGTAAATCGAGTGGTGCAACATTACAACAGGATGTTGCTATGTACAAAATATAAATTACCCGTGTTTACAACCTTCAACTGACCCATAAGATCAACAGATCACAAGAGTCAAGACAACTTATCGTTTGAAAAAACTGTAACTCAAACCAAAACCCTTATGTTTGAAAAAGCTGTAACTCAAACTAAAACACTTGGCCGCACTTCATGTAACGCCCCAAGCCTTAGCAGTTGCCGATATTGTCCCCGCTTTAACCACCCAGGCCCAAGCCCACACGGGTACGGGGTTTTGTTCTTAGCGAAGGCACCACAAGCCCACCCAAAAGGCCTCGGTACTT
>BEHA01045110.1:0-24852 GCA_002897215.1 Eschscholzia californica subsp. californica | reverse complement strand
TCCTATCCGACAAATTGTTCGCATTGTCACCTTGGTCGAAGGACATCTCCTTCAACTCCTTCAGGACGTTGGTTTCATCTCCTTCGACTGGTAATGTGGTTGACTGTAAGTGGATCTATAAGGTTAAACAAAGGGTCGATGGTACGATTCAGCGATACAAAGCTCGTCTGGTGGCTCGGGATTACACCCAAGAACATGGAGTTGACTATGATGAAACTTAGAGTCCAGTGGTCCGGCCGGCGATTATTAGATCAGTTCTTTCGATCTCCATTACTGGTAATTGGAAAATTCAGCAATTAGATGTTAAAACGCGTTTTTAAATGGTGATCTGGTAAAAACTGTTTACATGTCCCAACCCAAAGGTTTTGAAAATCATTCTCTTCCCAATCATGTTTGTAAACTAAACAAGGCCATTTATAGCCTCAAACAGGCACCTCGAGCCTGACATTCTCGCTTCAACACTAGTATTATCAAATTTGGATTTCGTCAGTCAGTCCCGGATCCCTCAATGTTTTACTTTCGTTCTTCAAACGACATTATCATCTTATTACTTTATGTTGATGATATTATTGTTACTGGTTCTTCAAATTCCTTATTACTTAGATTCATTTCTTGGCTGAAATCTCAATTTGAGATGACAGATCTTGGTCCTTTAAGTTATTTTTTAGGCATGGAAGCCACAAGGAAGTCTGATTCTCTTCTTCTCACTCAAGAAAAATACACTATTGATCTGTTAAAATGATTTGGTTTACTGGATTCTAAACCAGTATCAACTCTTGTTCTTACTGGTAGTAAATTATCGAAATTATATGACGAATCTTTGCAAAATCCTCAACTTTTTCGCAATTTAGTGGGTGCATTACAATACTTAACTAGACCCGATATTGCTTATGCTGTTAACCAAGTGTCTAAGTTCATGGATAAACCTTCATCTGTTCATCTAATGGCTGCCAATAGAATACTATGTTACTTGAAAGGCACATATTCTGTTCATCTAATGGTTGCCAATAGAATACTCTGTTACTTGAAAGGCACATATTCTCATGGGTTATGTTTCTGGCGAGCCACGTCAATGCCTCTCATTGGTTATTCGGATGCTGATTGGGCCGGGTCCCCAGATGATAGACGTTCCACGTCTGGCTATTGATTTCAGCACAACATACCTCAAGCTTCTCCTCCTATCATCCACTGAGTTAATTTGGTTAAAGAATCTTTTTCAAGAATTGGGAATTACTCAAGCTTCTCCTCCTATCATCCATTGCGATAATCTCAGCACAACATACCTCACGGTTAATCTTATTTTGCGTTCAAGGACTAAACATGTAGCGATTGATTTCCATTTTGTACGTGAACAAGTCAAGACTGGTACTCTTCAAGTTCATTTCTTACCTGGTGACTCTCAACTTGCGGATATATTTACCAAAGGTTTATCCTCCTCTCGATTTCAAGAACTCAATTTCAAGCTCTCATTAGTTCTTGGGCATTCGGCTTGAGGGGGGTATTAGTAGTGATGTACATTGTATGTAATTTACTTTTCCTTAAGGGTTATACTTGTAATTGTAATTCTCTCGTTCTCTCTATAAATATAGCAATACCCTAGAAGTTAGCGTATCTTGAGTTGAGTTCTATCATTTACAGCATGAAGGTAAGTGATGTAGACTTTGGCGGAAGCGTAAAACTAGTTGAATCCATTAATAAACTAATAAGCAAAAACGATAATCAAATAACGATAACTTAAAATAAATACTCCCTCTGTCCCAATTTAAGAGTCCCGTATTCCTTTTTCGTCTGTCCCAAATTAAGAGTCCCATTCCTCTTTTATCATATAAAATCCATAGATTTTCCAATTATACCCGTGTTGACAATATATAATGTATTTATTACTTAATTAAAACAATTCGTATTTTGGTAATCTTTTAGAAAGAGATGAGAATAATTTGTGTTTATGGAAACTAATCTTATATATAGTACTAATTCTTTTGAATTCCGAAAAAAAATGTTAAAAATTAATGTGGGTAAAAATGAAAAAGTAAAAGTTGTGAAAAAAAATTACGTTTTTAAAATGGGACTCTTAATTTGGGACGGAGGGAGTAGAAAAGAAGATGCAAACAAGGTTTTTATTCAATTCAATTGTGTTTCTTAGACAGACTAAACTTCTCTTATATAGAGATTATACTTTCCTAGTTGGACTCAAATAAGGAAACAAGATAACTACTAATAATACTTTCCTTGATTGCTAATATAGAAACCCTAAATACTAAACTAAAACTCATCCCATTATGGAACTAAGCCGTTGGGCCTGTCATTGGGTTGGTTGTGTGGCCCATTGGTAGGATGGCCGCCATCATACTCCCCCTCCGTGGAACAACTTGTCCTCAAGTTGGTGTCGCCATAAAGTGGTACATCTGGATAAAACGGAAAGATGTCGGAAACGTTGAAAGTGTTGGAAATGCTGAAAGTTGGCGGAAGATCAATAACAAAAGCATTATCGTTGATTTTCCGAAGAATCTTGAAAGGACCAAATTTCTTCGGACCAAGCTTCTTGAAAGTACCCGCGGGTGTCCGTTGTTTAGAAATATAGACCATAACTAAATCACCCTCCTCGAAGCTTTTATGAATACGATGACGATCGGCGGACGCCTTATAAGTCGAATTAGCCAACGATATATTGGTTCGAACCTCGTCATGCAACGCAAGGATACGAGAAGCCAACGTGTCTGCGGTGGCGTCGAAATCCGAAATCGATGGAAGGGGTACTAGATCTAGCACGTGTTTCGGCCGAGATGTGTAAACAATGTCGAATGGTGCCTTCTTTGTGGTACGATTAACAGTACTATTGTAGACGAACTCCGCGTGAGGAATTGTCGTTTCCTAATTGACACCCTTATCTTTTGTAATACAATGAAGTAAATTCCTGAGGGAACGGTTAACGACCTCGGTTTGACCGTCTGTTTGAGGGTGACAAGTACTATTGAAATTAAGCTTAGTATTGAGCCGCTTCCACAAAAAACGCCAAGAGTGACTCTGAAACTTGACGTCTCTATCGGAAACGATACTTTTAGGCAACCCATGAAGCCGAACAATCTCCCAAAAAAATAAATTAGCAATAGCAGACGCATTGTCAGTTTTCTTGCATGCGATAAAATGGGTCATCTTACTGAAGCGATCGACAACGACCAAAATTGAATCACGTCCCTTCGGAGACCGTGGAAGACCAAGAACAAAATCCATAGACAAGTGTTCCCAAATAGTAACCGGGGTTGGTAAGGGAGTGTAAAGACCCGTATTTTGAGTTTTTCCTTTACTTGTCTGGCATGTAAAACATCTTTCAACAATGCGGGAAACGTCCTGTTTTAACTTCGGCCAGTAAAACCGTTCGGACACCAAGGCTATAGTTTTGTCGCGACCGACATGGCCTTCATTATGTAGTTCCCGAATAATATGTTCGCGAAGAGAGGAAATAGGAATACACAATTGTTGACCGTGAAATAAGTAACCAGAAGCAATAAAAAACTCACCTGTCGAACAATTGTTAACGCAATTGTCCCAAATAGAACCAAAGTCGGGGTCGGCCTTATAGTGGTCGGAGACGACGTCAAAGCCCGGAACGTGGACCGTCATGGTCGTGAGGAGACTCGCCCGTCGGCTTAAAGCTTCGGCCACAATATTAGAGGAACCAGACTTATGTTTAATCACGAAATTGAACCGTTGAGTGTATGAAATCCATCTCATATGCATCGGATCGGCGGTTTGTTGGTCATTCAAAGTTTGTAATGCATTGTGATCCGTGAATAGGACAAATTCAACTCCAATGAGGAATCAATGCCAATGACGGAGGGCTCGATAGAGAGCATAAAACTCCGATTCATACACGGTCCACTTTCGTCTAGCTTCTCCCAATTTTTCGCTCATGAATTCGATAGGTCTCTTATGTTGAGAAAGAACCGCTCCAATACCCAGGCCCGAAGCGTCACATTCGACTTCGAAGAGTTTGGAGAAATCCGAGAATGCTAACACTGGTGCAGAACAAAGTCTTTTTTTAATGGTCTCAAAACTCTCATCTTGTGGGGGTCCCCAAATAAATTTACCTTTCTTCAAATAATCAGTAAGAGGAACCATAACTGTACTGAAATCCCGTATGAAACGTCTGTAGAACGACGCTAATCCGTTGAAGCTACGAACTTCGAAAGTTGAGGAAGGGGTTGGCCAATCTGAAATAGCTCGTACTTTAGCGGGATCAACCTTCATGCCTTCTTTGCTAATAATAAATCCCAAGAAATAAACCTCTTCGAGGAAGAAATAACTCTTTGGAACATTCATAAATAACGAATTTTGTCTCATTACATCAAAAACTGCTCTAATATGGTCTAGGTGGTCAGTTTTCGACTTACTGAAGATGAGGATATCGTCGAAGTATACGACCACGAATTTATTCAAGAACGGTTTGAGAATCTGATTCATAAATCGCATGAATGTGCTAGGAGCATTCGAAAGACCGAAAGACATGAGTAACCATTCATAAAGGCCCTCTTTTGTTTTGAAAGTCGTTTTCCATTCATCCCCTTCTCGAATACGGATTTGGTGATAACCTGCTTTTAGATCGATTTTGGAGAAGATGGTAGCACCTATAAGGTGATCAAGCATATCTTCTAGACGAGGAATCGAAAATCCATATTTAATTGTAATTTTGTTGATAGCTCTACTATCAACACACATACGCCATGTCCCATCTTTCTTCGGAACCAATAAAGTTGGTACTGCGCATGGACTAAGACTTTCTCGAATAAAACCCTTAGTCATTAAATCCTTTACCTGTTCTAGTAGTATTCGATGTTCTTGTGGACTCATCTTATGGTGAGGTAAGTTTGGCAAATTTGCTCCCGGGATGAGGTCGATTTGATGTTGAATATCCCTCAATGGTGGAAGTGACGGTGGTGTGATGGAGGGTATTAAATCCTTGTACTCATTGAGGAGAGGTTGAACCGAAGGGTGCGGTGTGGACACGGGAAACGAGGTATCCTTTGTTGCGAGGAGGAAACCCTGGTGTTGAATCGGTGATGGTGCCTGCACGGTGGCGGTAGCTGCTGTTTCGGTGGAGGTGTTTGCTGTTTCGGTGGTGGTAGTAGCCGTTTCGGTGGTGGTAGTAACCGTTGACTTTATGAGCCAATAATAAAAGACCCCGTTAAACCAACCCTGAAAGGCTGAAAGTTACATTTGTTTTCCGCAAATTGTTTTTCTTAATCATTGTATCCCACTTGTAGTTTACTTAATTTATTTAATGTTTTCAGATGTGGAAGTAGTTTTTTTATTGCATGATAATACTGCGTATTTATATCAACCCCGCATTATTGTTTTGATCATCAATTAAAGATTTGTCTGTATCTTCCTCTATTTTCTTAGTCAGGAGTTGCAAGAGAAGAAGCTCTGTCATTTGTTGCAGAAAAATACAGTTTGATTTCAAAACAGAGTTCATCCAGGTTTGTATATTTGTTTCGTTGATAAAATTTGTATTACAGTAGATGTTTTATCATGAGTGGATGAATGAATTATATTTTTTGTCTTTTATTGGGTGTTATTCTAATGAAGCCATGAAGGTAAAAGTCTGTAATATATTTTCTTTTATTGGATTTGAAACATCATGACGTATTGTGATTGGTGCATAATTGCATATTACAGTAATCACAAACAACTGTGTCATGAAAATAGCCTTCTTAGTGTATGGTAATAAATAATATTCCGTGTCGCTTCATATGATAATGGGTTATCCTAACATATAGTTATTGTGAAAAAGAAAATTCTCTATTATATGTTGGCCAAGGAAACTGTCCTTGACGTTACAAGGCGATGATAAACAATCCGTGGAAGCAACTCCCATGTGGGACTATTCTCACAATAGTTCTGAAACTATTAAATACTTATAGTTATTGTCACAATGCAAGGTAGCTAAATATATAGTATATTCAGATTATTTTTATCTTGTAAAACACTTAGTGCCTTTGATTTATGAATCAATTGTTCAAAAAAAAAAAAAAGACAAAGAAACTCTTCAAACATAAAAATGACATTTGTTCTTAGTTATCCACTAATTCTGGAAGTAGATTTTTATTCCATAACAATACTGCACCTTTTTGTTAACCTCGTATTGGTGTTTTGATCTTCAATTAAGGATTTATCTGTGGAGAGAAATCAAACAATTTTAGGTTGCGTTTGTTTTAGTTTGCTTTTAGGTCGAGTTTTTTTTTATTATTACGTTTTACTTTTTACATGCGAGGATAATTAATAAATGGTTTGTACACCATTGAGTTCTAGAAATTGACGAATGGAAGGTCCAAAACAACTTAAAGAGGATGAAGACCATATGTATCTTCAAATTCCACAAGATGATGATGCAAATAGTTGGTCAGAAGATGTTGCAGTCAATCATGAAAATGTAAATGTAATTGAAGATCCATACAAGACTTTGTCTGATTCAATTGAGGTGAAGGTTGGGGAAGCATTTTCTTCACCATCTGGGAGAGAATCTAGTATTTTTAGAGTTCAGGAAAAGTTTCACAGACTAAATGATCATGCCTACTCCCCACTAGTGGTTTCAATTGGTCCCTTGCACCATGGGAAAACAAACTTACAAGCAATGGAACCAATTAAGTTGATGTATATGTATAACCTGCTTTACCAAAGGGCAGAATCAATAGCTGAAGAGCAGAATAGTGATCAAGCCACTGAGGAGAGCATAGAGTTTCCAAAAAATCATACAGAAGAAGGAATACATATACCTGCAACCCGATTGAAGTCGAACAACATTGAAGAGTGTAGTGGAAACAAAAGAGAGATAGAAGAAGATTCGGAACGCAAAGGAGGGTGGTTAGCCTTATTGAAGACTTGTGCAGCTTTTGTTAAGAGTAAAGAGGATGAAGCGAGGAATTGTTACTCAGAACCCATTACCCTCAAAAGCGATGATTTCGTTCAAATGATGCTAATTGATGGTTTATTCCTAATCACACTCTTTGCCAGGAAAATGAATTTGGTTGAGATAGATGGGTATGATCCTTTATTTAGTAAAATTGGGGATTTATCAAGTTTATATGGAGATATATTACTCCTGGAGAACCAAATCCCTATGATTGTTCTTACCGGACTAGTGGAGGCACTTGAACTAGAGGGAGGTGAAACAGAAACCGTTATCAATACACTCGCTTTGAATTTCTTCCAGAGTGTAGTGCCAAAAGACGAAGAAGTTTTTGAGAAATGCTTAGAATGTAGAGGCAAACATTTACTAGATTTATTGGCCAATACTTTCCACCCTTCACTGGAAAACGAACAAGTTGTTTATAGTAAGTGCACAAACTATGTATGGAAATTATTTAAGAAGTTTCATACTACACCTGAAATTGCCCCAACAACAGTTTTCGATTCTATCAAAGTAATGCCAAATGCTACAGAGATGAAACGATCGGGAATAAAGTTCAAGAAAGGGTCTACAAAAGGTAGCTTCTTAGATATCAAATTCAATAGTAAAAATGGGGAATTGGAGATTCCTCCCCTATGTATTCATGATTCCAGTGAAATTTTCTTTAGAAATGTTATTGCTTCTGAACAATGTTCAAGTGGAGAAACTAGTTATATGAGTTCCTATGCTTTCTTCATGGATTCTCTCATTGACTCTCCAGAAGATGTTCGAATACTTTTGTCTAATGGTATCATAAAAAATCGTTTAGGAAATGATGAAGATGTCTCAAATCTCTTCAATAAGCTCTGCTGTAATGTAATGGTTCGTGATTATTATTATTCTGGTATGTGTGAGGAACTTGATATGTTTTGCCGCAAGGAAATGAATATTTGGAAAGCAACTATGAAGCGTGATTACTGCAGTAGCCCATGCGCAACTATTTCATTCATAGCTGCATTCGTACTACTTCTTCTCACACTCACTTCGACTGTATTTGCTATTATTCCGGTCGTTCGTCCTTCTTGATCAGTGAATCTGGAAGTGGGAACTTTTGGACTGCTAATGTTACTGTCTTTGCTGCTGCAAATGTTTTCTACGAAAAGGAGTTACATAGGATGGCACCGTTTTCGTTTTGTAGTATATTTCATTTTGGAAGTGTATCATGTCTATCCTCTTCCACATGTTTGTTGTTTTACTGATGTGGGTTATGACATGACACAATACTGAGTTGTTGTATTACATAAATGGTCCCACTTGTAATTGACATCATTAATTTAATCTCCTTATTTTGCTTGAATAACCAGTGAGATTAGGAAACCAAGTACGGTCTTGTCCACAGTGCAATATACCGTGCTTTTGTAGATATTGAAGAATGGATGGTCCAAAATAGCGTAAAGTTTTTTTTTCTTGAATTGTTCAGCGTGTCTCGAACCTTTTGTTGGGAAAAACGGGCACTTAGGCGCAGCGGAAATATAAGAGTTTTTCCCCTTTGTGTTAGTTACGAGGATAATATAGAAGAATAGTGAGAGCAATAAGCAAAGAACTTAAAGTAAATAAGACAACGATTTTTAACGTGGAAAACCTCCTCAATGTGAGAAGTAAAAAACCACGGTACTCGTAGTCCAACCAAATCAACTATAATAAGCAAAGTAGTTACAGACTACGTCCACCCGAGACTCGGACCCTTCCCAAAAGAATCAATCTCAAACACGAAGAAACAAGGAGAAACCCTCACAAGAAAGAACAAAACAGTCCAGAAATCTGCAGCCCAAAACGACCCTAAATTCACTAGGATTCCGGCGACCAATCAACGATCCCTCCGTACAAATACTAGATGAACCATATTTCAGTTAAACTAGCTTCCAGATGGTTTTGTTGGTGGAAGTATATAGTATGGAGGTGAAAAAGGTGACCAAAGTAAACATATATGTAAGGAGTAAGGACCAGCTTCCTATGCTTGTTCTTACTGGCTGGTTGCAGTAGAGGGAGAACAACAAGCCAGGGTTTCCGTTAACATGCTCATTATGAATCACTTCGATAATTTAATGCCAGGAGATGAAGAAACTCTTAAAGAATACTCGAAATATAGAGTAAAAAACATTTACTAGATTTTGTTGCACATACATTCGAGGTGCATCATTTTCTTTTTTATGTTGTGTATGTTGTATTTATTCAATTTCAAATCGTTTTGTTATACAGATTGTCATATACAAGAAGGGGATTGTCGAATTAATCATTATGTTTAGTGTTCTTAATTGAATTCTTTGGCTAACCTGCTGCTCTATTTTCGAATGAAATATGTCGAACAATTGTTGCAATTTGTGTCTTTTTCAGTAATCATATTTATCGACCGGAAACCTACAAGTTAATAATATATTTACTTTGGTGGCTTTTTTTGTAAGGAAAAGTGATAGCTGGATGGAGAATCTGAATGAAAGAAGGGGATATTTGTTGTTTGGGCTCTTTTTTTTCCAGTGTTGCATTTTGAACTCCCTTTTGACAGAGTCATCCGAGAATATTCCGTCCTAAAATTATACTTAAAAAATTCTCACTTTACCTTAACATAATCAATGTTGCATTTTGGACTCCCTAGTTTATTTAAGGCCATCAATTTGGGGAAAGCTAAATAGTTTCCGGGGTGTAAAGACTTGGTCAAAAATTGGTCAATTTGGTTTAACAAATTCATTTTGTAAGTTGTTATAGGGAAATAAATTTAGGGACTTAAAAAACAATTTCAAATTTTAGATGGTTTACTAATTATGTACTCCAATAAACAAACAAACCCCTACAAAATCTTCTTAGGGATCAAACAAAAAGTTGTGTTTTAAAACTTGTAGCCAAATCCATTATACCTCCATTAGCCTTGTTCTCCAAGTTCTTCATATTCATGATTTTTCTTTCAAAACTTCCTTTTATTATTCATTACTAATCTTCATCTTCATCTTTCAACCATTAAACACCTTTGTTTTTCATCAAAAATTTTAGATTAGTTACACTCTCTTTAACCCTCAAATATGGAGAAAAATCCTAACAAAATTGATAATGTTAATGGAAGTATAGCTAACGATAGCATCAATCAAGAAGACCAAGAATTATGGTTGGGTTTAGATGACATTGAAGAGGTAATGACTTTTTTACTTTATTTATCTCGATATTTTCCATTAAACCCCAGCTGGTTCATGAAAAAGAGGAAGGAGGTTCTTGAGAAAGGGGGAAAAGGGAAGGACAGGCTTTCCGTGGTTTCGTGGTTCCTGAGAACCACGAACCATTTTGTGGTCCTGAGAAACCACGAAGCATTTCGTGGTTTCTGACAACCACGAAATGCTTCAGTGCCCTTTTTTCTTTCTTCAGATTTCTTATGTACTTATTTCTGTTTCATTCTTTTTTCAGTCTTTTAAACTTGATTCAAATGCTTCTTCAATGTCTGGAGATGGAGCACCTATTCCAATATTTGTCGATGTTTCACATTTATTTCCAAAAGACATGGTATGTAATTTGTGGTACACCTTATTATCGTTGTTGCCGATGTTATTGATTCATTCTTGTAAAACACATAATGTATTTCTATATATGTCGCAGTTGTTTGATTCGAGGAATGACGCAATAGAGTGTGCACCCGAACTACTATAAAAGCTCTATTTGTTATTGTGAAAAAAGGGGGGAGGTCACTAAACAATGAAAGAAAGGGGTCGTATACCTTGTTTCGGTGTAGTCGAAGCGGTGTTTTTGGTAGCCACAAAGCGAAAAATTGGATTTCTACTACGGACCCAAGTAAAAGGAGGCGTACGGGTTCTTCTAAATGTGATTACCCATTTGGTATAAAGGTAAAATATAACGTACCTCTCGACAAGTGGATTGTTGAATTACTCGATGGACACCAAAACCACGCGTTGGAGAAGAGCCTCACGGGTCGTGCATATGCAGCTAGGCTTAAAGAAGATGAGCTAGAATTAGTTACTGAATTAACTAAAAGTGGATCGCGCCCCAAAGATATATTGTTGCATATAAAATAAACGAATAAAGATAGGCCTAACTTTTCTAAAATGAGGCTTGTGTACAATGCACAACGAAAGGTCAAGTGTGAGGAAAGTGAAGGTAGGGCAATAATGCAACAGTTTATGAAAGTTGTGCATGGATTACCACTATGTAGTCAAGCATAGATGCTATGAAAATTCTGAAGAGGTAAAGGACTTGTTTTTTGCACATCCTAGGAGTGTTCAACTTGCGTTGTGTTTCCTTCAATTTGTTGTCATTGATTGCACTTATAAAACCAACAAGTTCAAACACCCTTTGGTCCAGGTAGTCTCAGCCACTTCGACTGGGAAGACTTTCATAGTGGCAAATGCATTTATAAGCAACGAACAGACGAAACATTATACTTGGGTTATGAAATGTTTGCGACAGTTATATAGTGTTGGTGACTCTCCTACTGTATTCATTACTGACAAGGAACTCGCGTTGATAAATGCAACTGAGATCATATTTCCAGATGCGAAACATATACTTTGTATGTGGCATATAAACAAGAATGTCCGGGCCAAGGCTGAAAAATACTTAGACATTGTAGATAAGGATAAGAAGATGGATGCAAGTCAGAAGAAAATTAAAAAAGATAAAATGGTTGATGAGTTTTTCAATGAATGACAGCTTGTCACGTGGGCAGATACCGAGGAACTATACAAGACTCGGGTTAATAAGCTCGTACAGAAATGGAAAAAAGTCTTCCTCGAGTTAGTAAATTATTGTCAAGATACATGGTTGTCACTCTACAAAGAGAGATTTGTTAATTTTTGGACAAACCAGATACGGCATTACGGCACCACATCAACAAGTAGAGCTGAGGGAGAACACGGGAGGCTCAAGTGTTTCTTGAATAATTCGTTAGGAAATTTTGTTTCATGTTGGGAAGCTGCTCATAAGTGCTTAGATGTTCAGTTTATTAGCCTCACAAACTCATTTGAGAATAATTTGAGAAAGGTGATGCATGCCCATCAAATTAAATTTTTCGGCAAATTAAGGAACGTGGTTGCACACCGCGCGATGGAAATGATGTTGAAAGAGATGAGTCGGGTTGATTATGGGAGTAATGTTTGCCTTTGTATACTTAGGTGTACACATGGTTTACCATGTAAACATGAGTTGATGGAGCAACTTGCCAGTAATGTTCCTATATACCACTTGATGCGATCGATAGATATTGGAGACAATTGTCATACGACGTCTTGATTGAGGTCGAGCAAGCGAACTATGATGACCTACCAGAACATATGATCGTTAGAGAAAGGTGGTTAAAAGCCTCACAACCCGAGAGGGAGCAAATGAGAATTGAACTAAGGTTAATCGGTGCTCCTAAAATAACAAACATGAGAGAACCTCAAGAACAAATTGTTGGAAAAGGTCGACCTTCAAAAAAGAAAAGTCAGAATGATAGGTCGACTAAAAGGAATCTATCTAGCTTTGAGATTATACAAAAATAGAAAGCGTTAACAGAGAAATTAGAGAAGAAGTTAGAAAAGGAAAAAGCATTAGAGATTGGATAAAAAGACAACAAAGGACAAAGCCAAAAAAGAAATGGCGGATGTGCAAAAGGGAGAAGAAGTGAAGATAAAAATAGAAAAAGATGATGATGATGTTGTTCAAAGAAAAGGGTATGTCAAGATTATGTCTGATATAAAAAGATCAAATAGGATTAGCTACTTCAGCCAAATGAATGAAGAAGAACTGGATTTGAAGATCAAAAACAAGAGAGATAAACTCATTCCACAGAAGTGTCAGTCGAGAATGATATATCCTCCAACAATAAATTCAATACTTTTGAAATCAATCCCTAATCACATGAAACCATTTATCCACAAGATAGTAAATGCCCCGAGCGACGGGCACTGTGGCTTTCATGTTGTAAGTAAAGCAATTACTGAAGGGCATCAAACATTGGGTAAAGAGATTCGGCTTAAGATGTATGATCACATTGTTGCGAATGAACTTTTTTACAAGTTAATGTGGCATGATGATATCATTCTCAAACTAAAAGGCATTATAATGTGCACGGATGATATCGCTCCCGAAAAAAATTGGTTTTGTAAGCCATTGTGTGGATTTTGTTGTAGCAGAGAGTTTTGCCCTCTCGGTGTTGTTATTATCAATCAACATGAATTTTACCTTTCTGCCGACTTTGACTGGTCCATCGAATTACAACAAATGTCAAATGATCGTTCTTGCTCATCATAAAAATGATTATTATGTTTAGGTCACTTTGTAGACTTCTTTACCTCTGTCTTTTGTCCCACCATTTACTTTTTACGAAAAAGTTAAAAAGTAAAATTATTGGGCTTGGCACAACTTATTTGAAGAAGAATTTCGTGGTTATAAGGATTTGGTTGGTACAGGTCCGACAGAAAATTTTGATGATCCTTTGATTATTATTTAGTTTTATTTTGTTGAATTTCGTAAGATTTCTGATTCACTTGTCAGTGTAGGATCGACGAAGATTAACTAAACCACACATGCCACTATGCCAGTCAGTAACGATAATGACAAGTAAAGTGTATCTGGGGACATCATTGACTTTATGAGCCAATAAAAGAGGAATGTATTGAACCAGCTCCAGAAAGTTAAAATGACAGTTGTTCTTTGTATTCCACTGCTTGTTTTTGGTCCTTGGTATAGGAAGGGCAGTGTTTAGTAAAGACAGTGCATTGGATAGGAAGATCAAGCCTTTTAGGTTAGGGAGATATAAACACTATTTTTCGAAATATCTCAAAAATTAAACATTGATCCCTCCCTAAAACTATGTTCGATCAAAACTCAAAAGAGAAACCCTTGAAACCCGTTCGACCAAATGAAATAAAAACCCCTGAATCTTTTCGTTTGGATCAAAGAGAGAGAGGGATAGAGATGGAAACCCTAACCCTAAATGACAAACACAACACTCATCTCTATAGAAGGATTCTTTCATCTTGTTATTGCTTGATTTCTCCATAGATTTTTATGGTTTTAATGTCGATAACAATATTTTTGGAAGATTTCAAGTATCAATATTACATTGAAGAATACAGACAATGATAGGTTGGACTTCTTCTAGACTCTCTAGTTCAACGTTAGGTGTGCTTCCGTTAATTGTGCCTTTTCTAGAAGATGACCCAAAAACCTTGGCCTAGAAAGACAAAATAATTCAATTGAATAGACATGATGTAACTCGGAAAATATATAAGCGACATATACATAAAATAAGTTTCAATAACATAAAAAAAATCATGAATGAAAATAGCGAAAATTTTCATCCAGACCCGCTAAACGGTTCAACAAATTTCGTCCAGAGCGGATGAAAAATCACACAAATTTCATCCAGAGCTGATGAAAAAACAGACAAATTTCAGCCAAGTCGGCCGAAATTTGTGTCTTTTTCATTCGACCCAACCGAAAATCTTTTACTGGAACAAAAACGACCTAAAATCCTAAAAATGTTTGTACAACCATAGAGGAAGACAAGAAAAAGATTTTTCTTTACATGAGACATATTATCTTCATTATATACGTCTTTGTTTAAGTCAGTGTCCTCGCTTAAGTTGATGTTCTCACTTAAGTCGATGCCTTCGTTTAAGTCGATGTTTTTGTTTAAGGCGATGTTTCCGTTTAAATCAAAGGAGTACTTTTCTTTTTTTATGCAGGTTGTCTCTTTCTTCATTAACGGTGGTTCCTCATCCGTGAGATCTCGAGGCATCACTAAAAGCTTGTAAACGAATACAATAAACTTATGTATTTTGTAAGCTTTTTAATACTAATGGTGATGTTGATAGTAGTGACCGATATTAGGGTTGAGTTGTTTATGCGAGACGAAACTATAAGTGAATAAAATATTAGATTTATTGTTAATTTTATTATAGTCCTTGTATTGTAGTATTATTTATTAAATGATCCTTATAACGTTCTCCTTAAACTAATTTGATAAAGGAAGAGCAAATACATAAATTGACCTTTCTAACGCACTGCCTATACCACATATCGTTCTTCATATACCAAAAACCTTGTTTTTCTAATCAGTGAATCCCACTTATAACTGTTGGGGTTTCCTCCTAGTGGGAAAACCTAGTTAGGTTTGGTTTAGGAAACAAACCCGGGCCCAAGTCGAGTTTCTTAGGGTCGGTAACTTAAGACGGTGGAATTAGGGTTAAGGGAGAGTCTATAAATACTTCCTTAATCTTAATTAGAAGTAGTGAGCACAATTAGAAACGCACAAGAAGAACATGACATAACTTTTTCAGCACGCATAGTCTTTGTTGTTCGAAAAAATCCGACGGTGAGTTCTTCTCCGTGTTTCTTCGTGTTTGAGATTGATTCCTCTTTTTGGAGTCGGAGTCTCAGGTGGACGTAGTTTGTAACTACTTTGCTTATTATAGTTGATTTGGTTGAACTACTAGTCCCATGATTTTTACTTCTCAATTGAGGAGGTTTTCCACGTTAAAAATCGTTCTTTTATTTACTTTCAGTTCTTTGTTTGTTGCTCTCACAATTCTTCATATTATTCCAGTAACTAACACAAAGGGGGGAAACTTATATTTCTCCTGCGTCGACTCGACCCGTTTTTCCCAACAGTGACAACTTCATTAATTTAATCTTTTATGTTTTCAGATTGGAAAGTAAACGTAGACATTGTTGTCTGTTTATATTACCTAGTATTATTGTTTTGGTCTTATCTTGGTTATAAAGAATGTGAAACCGGGGACTTTTGGACTGTGAAGGGTCTATTAGTCTCTTCACTGCAAATATTTTGTTGGAGGAGTTACATCACATATATTGTTTCCGTTTCATCATGATATTTATTTTGTGTTCTTTTTTTTTCTTCTTGAAAAGGGTATGCTATTTAAAACATGTTTGATTTCTCATTTCTACAATTTTAAGTATAACTCCTATGTGAAAAAACAGTAAGCAGTGTTATATGGAAGATGAAGTTGCTTGTAAAATCCCCTTGTTCAGGAATGAGTGAGCAGAGAATGTTGGGTATTGCCAGAGAATTAGCTCATCAAATATTTGTAGTTGAAGATATTAATTTGCCAGGTCCCATGGAATTCGTGTATGTGCAGTTTATAGTGGAATGTCAAAGCTTGAGAAATTTATAGAAATGATGGTGGGTTACGAGATAGTTGTTTCTAGTCCAGAGAGATTGATAGATATGCTAAAGATGAAGGCACTAACAATGTTGAGAGCAACTTATCTTGTTCTATATGAAGTGGATCAAATGTCTGACCTCGTTTTCGAGCTACAAATGAGAAATATTTTTGGTTTAATAAGACCAGATCTGATTGTCAAACGTTCCTTTTTTCAGCAAATATCCGCGGGAAATTCTTGCAGAGCCATAAGAGTTACTGTTGGACAATGAGGATATTGCTCTGGTGAAGCCGTGAAGGTAGAGCTTTAGTATATTTTCTTTTATCGGATTTGGGAATTATGAAGTACTCCGATCAATGCATATCGAACATGAGCCTCTAGGATCTCCATGATGAGTAATCACTAACAACTATGTCATGTATACCGTTCTTAGTGTACGGTGTCATAATCATTTCCGTTGTCTAATATGATAATGTGTTGTTCTAATATTATACTTGTTGTCATATAGAGTATTCCTCACTATATGTTAGCGGAAGAAACGGGCCTGGACTTTATGAGCCGGTAATAAGAAATGCGTGGGAGCAACTCAGTAAAATGAGAGTTGAATTTAATATTTACTTGCTCACATATTTTGTTGTTATTTAACTAATCCAGCCCATACACATTAGATTAGTCAACATCAAGAGAATGATTTTTCGTAATACCACATCACCATTTTATGTGTTGGTGGGGGATTGGAGGCATTGACTTCATGAGCCAATGCTAGGATTTTGTTGAAACATAACATTACAACTGTTATTAGTATGTCACAATTTTTTAAAAGAAATCCAAAGGATCTCACTTGTGGTTGACTTACTTATGTTTTCAGATTGGAAAGTAAACTTATTCAGAGCAGTTGCAACAGAAGGAGCTACCCTTGTTTAGCTGCAGGAAATCTCCAACAAGAGGAGTTCATCTGCCTCTCTAGTTTCTCTAAGCGAGTTCAAACTTTTGTACTATTTGTCTTTATAAGTTGTAACCCCTTTGTTTCTATCTAGTTTCTCTCTTACGGAAATACAGAAAAGTTGTTCTATACCGCATGATCACAGGTATTTGAAGAATATATGGCAGGTCCGAGAAAGTGTAAAGATAAATATAGACAAGACCATGTTCCAGTTGAAATTCGAGACGGTTGCTATGACTTAAGGGATGAAAGGGTTGAAATTGAAGTTCCAGACGAGGCAATTGTTGATTCCATTAAGGCCAAGCTTGGAAAAGCATTTTCTTCACAGCATGGAGGAATGCGTTGTAGTATATTCAGAGTTCACAAAAAGTTTCTTAAAATAAACGGTCATGCTTACTCTCCTGAAGTCATCTTGATTGGTCCCTTACACCGTGGTAAACTAAAATTTCAAGCAATGGAACATACTAAGTTGCTTTACATGCACGCCTTGCTATACCGAATGGCAGAAGAAAAATCTAAAGAACAACATAGTTCTGAAGTCATATCCGACTCAGAGTTGAGCAATATTAATGAGTGTGCTCGAAGCAGGAGAGAGATATTAGAAGAAGAAGAAGAAAAAGCTCTCAAGTGGGAACATGAACCAAAAATTGAAGGGTGGTCATCAATACTGGAGAAGTGTGTTGCATATATTAAGGGGATAGAAGAAGCTAGATATTGTTACTCAGAACGAATTCCTCTTAAAAGTCACGAGTTCGTCCAAATCATGTTAATTGATGGATTATTTATAATCGAGTTTCTTCTCAAACTTGTTGTGTTTGGCAGGACAGACAGGTATGATCCTGTACTTAGTAAAATTGGGGATTTGGTAAGTATAATGAGACATCTATTACTCCTTGAGAACCAAATCCCTATGCTTGTTCTAACCGGCCTATTCGAGATAGTTGCGTCAAGAGAAATACAAGTTAAGTTTCCCCTAAATAGGCTCATATTGTATGCCTTCAATGCTATAATGCCAAGAGAGAAAGAAATTCTTAAGAAATATATTGAATGTAGAGGCAACCATATACTAGATTTTATTGCTAAGACATTCCATCCTTCTCCAAGAAATGAACAAGTTGTCATTCATGCGAAGAGCATGAACGATTATTTTAAAGTAATACCAAATGCAACAGAGATGAAACAATCAGGGATACAATTTAAAAAAGGGTCTGCAATGTCTAGCTTCTTAGATATAAAATTTAATATTAAAAAGGGTGAATTGGAGATTCCTCCTATAATTATTGCCCGCAATGCTGAAGTCTTGTTGAAAAATATTATTGCTTATGAACAATGCTTAGATGGAGAAGTTACTTATATGAGTTGTTATGCTTTCTTCATGGATTCTCTCATTGATTCGGCGGAAGATGTTCATATACTTAGTTCAAAGGGTATCATAAAAAATTATTTAGGAAGTGATGAAGATGTCGCAAATCTCTTCAATAAGCTACCTTTTGGAGCATATGCTGATAATTCTTATTATATTCGTCTTTATGATGAACTTAATACATATTGCAGCAAGGAAAGAAATATCTGGAGAGCAACTTTGAAGCGTGACTACTTTAACGGTCCATGGGCATATATGTCATTCTTTGCAGCACTTCTACTTCTTCTTCTTACTTTAACTTCGACTATATTTGCTATTATTCCTGTAGTTAATTGATTAATGAGTTTTAATATAGTCTGGGACTAGAAACGCTTGGATGTGAATGGTCTCTTTGTTGCAACATGTTTTCTTGGAGAAGGAGAGACCACTCTGTATCGTTTTTCGTGTTATATCATGTATTTTTTAGTTCTTTTTAGAGTGTGTTATCTATCTTCTTTTTGCATGTTTTTGTGTTTTCCTGTCCTTGCTACTCCTAATCTTGAGAAATTTATATATATGCTATAGATGCAGGCACTAATAATGTCGAAAGAAACTTATCTTATATCCTACGAGGTTGATCGAATGTTTGACCTTGGTTTCGAGGCTTCGAGCCACAAATAAGATTTATCGTTGGTTAATTAAGACCACACTGGGTCGCCAGATATTCCTTTTTCAGACACCTTTTCTTCAAGAACATCTTGGATCCACTGGTATCTCACATTTATATGCTTAGACTTGGAATGGAAATTGGAATTCTTACTAAGGTGTGTAGACGGTAAAATGTCTACGGGTCGGAAAGTCTGACAGTCAACGGGTCGACGGTCAAATGTCTTGTCGGGTCGGGTCGGATGCTTCGGGGACCGGCTACGTGTCGAAAAGAACCTGCACACAAAAAGAGAGAAGAGATCGTGAAGCCTCTGGGACACCGGGATGGTGCCGGCCTAAGGGGGCTCCGACGGTCAAGTCAGATTACTCGATCAAATATAAATAAAGTGAAAGTGGGCGATAAGGATGTAACCGTCGTCGGAGTGCTTAGGTGTCTCGGCTCGTGGAGTTGTCGGAACAGATCCCCACGGTAATGATATACTTACTGTAATTACGAGGGTAATGGTGATGAAATATTGGCGTTAACTCGCTGGTCGTAAAAGAGACTAGCAATAAGGTGCTGGTCGTAAAGGGGTCAGCAATAAGGTGCTGGTCGTAAATGGATCGGACGATGAGGATCGATGGATGGATGATGACGATACGCCAAGCGTCTTATCGCTAGGTGAGTGATGCGGTAAGGGGGTGGCCGTATTAAGATGGTGATACGGCCAGCTAGTTATCGCTCGATTCGTGACTACCAGACTCTTATCTCCAAACTTCTAAGATGAAGAGTCAGAGACTTTGAGAGAATCGAAAGACTTTTGAGATGCTTATGAGAAAGTGAGTGGAGAGAATGGATTAGACTACTCGAGTACTATTGTCGAATGTTGGATGCCCTGGTCTGGTTGTAGCCTCTTGTATTTATAGTGGTGGAGAGGGATTGCCTTGATGACAACCAGCTAGTAACCGACGTATTTATTCCGCGTCATTACTCCTGAGAGATACGTTAAAGGCTAGAGGATCTGACCGTCAGATGAACATTCGAATTTCTCGAGGGACGGCTGAGATGTTACCGCGTGTGCGGTAAGCTACTGGCTGGTAACACCCGTCTTTAAGTGGCAGATACGGAATATTTACCACTAGTGCGGTTATGGATTGCGCAATAATCCTCTGGCCGTAAGATTGCCTAGTACTGGCAGGTGGCTATCGCGTGACACGTGTCAGATACGCTTAGTGCCCAACGGGTATGGATTCGGTGGCCCGATTAGCGACTCGGGCCATTATCGGGCCTTTTTATTTAGCCTCGCGGATTTTATCCTTACGAAGCGGTTGTCCATAAATTCTGCGGGCACCTCGTGGGGCGGATATTTGCCCATACAAGGTGGATGACACTTTGATTGTCGTAATGAATAACATAATTATCCTGTTTCATAGCAAGTTCTTCTAACAACCTCTTCATCCATAACATCTTTTTGCAACATCCTGTAATGACAATATATTCTGCCTTTGAAGTAGACAAAGCTACACACTTCTGTAATTGCCATGACACTGCTCCCTCTAAAAATGTAAATAGGTAGCTTGATGTGGACCTTTTGGAGTCTACATCTCCTGCCATGTCTGTATTTGTGTAACCGACTAATACTGGCTTATCATTACCAAAAACATATACGAGCTTTAGACGTACCTCTAAGATACTTCAGAATCCACTTCACTGCTAACCAACGCTCTTTGCCTAGATTGGCAAGAAATCTGCTTACTACTCCAACTGCAAATGCAATGTCTGGCCTTGTACACACCATTGCATACATCAAGCTTCCTACAGCTGAAGCATAAGAAACTTTCTCAATTTCTTCTTTCTCACTTCTAAATGATGAACACTGATCACGCATCAACTTGAAGTGACTGGCTAATGGACAACTCACTGGTTTTGTCTTGTCCATATTGAACCTTTCTAAAACCTTCTCAATGTATCTTTCTTGTGATAGCCAAAGTTTTCCAATTATTCTATCACGAGAGATATGCATGCCAAGAATTTGTTTTGCTGGACCCAAGTCTTTCATATCTAAATACTTGTTTAGTTCATTCTTTAACCTGCTAATTTTATTAGCATCCTGACCAACAACCAAAATATCATCAACATAAATCAGAAGTATAATCAAATCTCCATCAGGAAATTTATGAACGAAAACACAATGATCTGAAGTCGTCCTGTGATACCCTTGATCATTAATGAATGACTCAAACTTTTTGTACCATTGTCTTGGTGCTTGTTTCAGCCATATAAACTCTCCTCTAACTTACAAACCAAGTGTTCATTAGCTTTAACTTCAAACCTTGTTGGTTGTTCAATATACACGTCTTCCTCCAAGTCACTATGAAGGAAAACGGTCTTGACATCTAGTTGTTCAAGTTCTAGGTTCATACTTGCAACCAATCCTAATACTAACCGTATTGACGACATCTTCACCACCGGGGAGAAAATCTCATCAAAATCAATACCCTTCTTTTGCCCAAATCCTTTTACCACTAGGCGTGCTTTGTACCGTGGTTGTGAATTTCTTTCTTTGGTCTTAATTTTGAACACCCACTTATTTTTAAGAATTTTCTTATTCTTAGGTTTTTCAACTAAGTTAAAAGTGTTGTTCTTATGTAAGGATTCAATCTCATCTTGCATAGTTTATAACCACTCATTTTTGTGTACATCATCTAGGGCTTCTTCATAGCACTGCGGTTCTCCACCATCTGTAATCATCACATACTCGTATGGAGGATACTTGGTAGATGGTGCTCTCTCTCTAGTCGATCTTCTCAATTCAACTGGTGGTTCATGTTGAACTTCCATTCCCTGCTCAACATCATCACTCATAGGAACATCTTCATGAGCTTCATCTCCATGATTTTGTTCCTCACCTGCATTATCATGCATAACCTTAGAAGTGATATGTGGATCTAGATCAATGAGATTATTAGTACGATTCTCATGCTTCTCAACTTTCCCGAAGTCCTCAATAGTTTGATCTTCAAGAAAGACCATATTTCTACTTCTAATAATCTTCTAATCGACTGGATCCCATAACCTGTATCTGAATTTCTCATCTGCATACCCTAAAAAGATGCATTGTCTGGCTTTATCATCAAGCTTTGTTCTTTGATCTTTAGGTATATGGACAAAAGCCCTGCAACCAAACACCCTCATGTGTTCATAACTGACTTCTTTCCCAGCCCACACTCTCTCAGCTACATCTCCATCTAATGGTGTTGAAGGTGATAAATTGATCAGATAACATGCAGTACGTGATGATGCATAAAATGTCTAGACATTGAATAACGTCTGAATAGTCAAGATCAGACCTGAAGTCCAATGGGTCAACCGGGCTTAAGGCAACTGGACTGCTGAATCCTTGAAGATCCGCTACACTCCCCTAACTGGGAGGTCGGCTAGAGAAAACCAGCCCTGTAAGGCCCGCGGCATGACCAAATCAGCCCCGGGGTCTCTAAAAGAATAAGGGGGGTCCGCACAGGTTCGACCATTGTCTTACGCCCAGAACTGGGGAGGCAGCAGCGTCAAGCGACCTAATTAATGACTTAATCCCGAAATATCTTTAAAGATCCTAGTCGGTTACAGATCTGGAAGTGTTTAAGCAAGCTTGGACTTCAAGAGTCTTAAGGGAGGAAATATCTCCTTGAAGATCTATCACATCGGCAGGATATCTACGAAATATCCTTGAACTTAGGATATTTCTATTTATCCTAGATACATGATAACTACGAAAGGAAATCCTAATTCGGCCTATAAAAGGGTCTCATATCACCTTCTTCAAGGTAAGCTAAACAAGTCTAACAGACTCCATACCCGGAAGGATCATTCAATACTCATAACGGAGGCTGTCATGCATTAACTTCCTTTTCATGCTGATATAACGGAAAGCCATTTTTTGACATCAGCAGTACGCGTTGCCACACCCCAGAAGCTTTTAGGCAGCTTAGCCTCTGAGAGCATACATTTGATCCTCTCCACAATAGTGCGATTCATCATCCAGACCATGTAATGGTGGTACTTGTAATGTTACTTCAGTATCAGGTATTAAAAACATCATCCTTCCTTCCACTGTTTTCTTTCTCAAAAATGTTTTGCTAGTTCCTTTTTAAAAAAAAAAATCTTATCTCTGTTTCACATCTTCTTCGTGATTTTAACTGCTTCGTTGTGTTTCATCGATCTGGTTTTTATGTTCAAGACATTCCATCAAGGAGGAAACTCCTCGTAGGAACGATTGATAATGGCCTCTTTCAACTCTCACCTAACAAAGCCAATTCAGCTTCAGCTCCAACTTCTCTTTTTGCCTCATCTCTGTCTTCAGCTTCTTTTGTTACTTCTGAAGTTTGGCACCGCCGTTTAGCTCACCCCCATTTGCAAATTTTCAATTTAATTGTTAAGAACAATGTTTTACCTCTCAAGAAATTTGTAATGAAATTAATGAAATGTAATAGTTGCATTTTGGGCAAAGATCATCGTCTTCCTTTCACTACTGTTGTTCATACTTCGACTTTTCCCAATTAGCTTATTCATTCTGACCTATGGGGTCCTTCCCCAATTACTTCTCCTTCTGGCTTTCGATATGTTCTTCTGCTCATTGATGACTATACCAGATTTACATAGTTGTATTTCTTAAAAACCAAATCTGAAGTTCAAGCACATTTCAAAAACTTTAAAGTTCTTGTGGAAAATCAATTTGCTAAATCTATCAAAACACTACAATCTAATGGTGGAGGTGAATATGTCAACTCTGAATTTTCAAAATTTCTTATTGAACATGGCATTCATCATCGTCGCTCGTGTCCTCACACTCCTCAACAGAATGGGGTGGCCGAGCGCAAAATTCGCCATCTTGTTAAGACCTCCATTACACAATCAATCGATTCCCAAGTTCTACCACCAATGGTATTTCTCCCTTTGAAAAACTACTTCATACCAAACCTAACAATACTGATCTTCGAATTTTGGGGTGTCGATGCTATCCATTGTTATCTCCCCATCGTTCCTCGAAGCTTGATATAAAATCCAAACCCTGTATATTTCTTGGTTACAGTCCAAATTATAAAGGGTATAAGTGTCTTGATGAATCTTCTTATCGTGTCTATCTCTGTCGCCATGTTCTGTTCGACAAAAGTCACTTTCCGTTCGCCAGTTTCTCAAAGAGGGACAACCCTAACCCTAATTCTAACGTCTCTCTAAATTGGACCGTTGATCCTCTCCGAATTTCTCCTCTTAATCCTGATCGTCCATCAAATTTGGTACAACGTGGTCCTCACCCACCCCTTCCTCCTCTGCCATCTGGTCCCACCATTCTGCCACATCGTACAATTCAGAATCGTATTTCTCCCTCTACCAGCACAGCATTATCTGACCACCTGTCTCCCACTAACCCATTAATGTCTGCTAATAATCAGGTGGCAGAAATCCCCTCTTTTCAAAACCCTAATCCCTCACTTTCGATTCCTAATCCTAACACTACTCGGTCGTCTTCTTCACCAACTCAAACTGTTCCCTCAACTTCTTCTGACCAGATCATCCCTGTTCCACCTTTGTTGTCTGTAGCTCCATCTTCTTCATCTACCCATCTTATGATCACTCGCAGTCGTGATGGCACTAGGAAACCAAAAGTTTTACTCACCATTTCTGTCACAACTAATGAATCTTATAAATTTGTTAAACCTTCTACTTATATACAGGCATCAAAAATCTGAACATTGGAAACAAGCAATGGTTGAGGAAATATAGGCCCTTCTCAAGAATAATACATGGACGTGTTGGGTTTTGCACCCTTCTACTAGTGTTTATAGCGGAATAAGACATCTAATGTCTACACTAGT
>BEHA01045092.1:18862-31988 GCA_002897215.1 Eschscholzia californica subsp. californica | reverse complement strand
ACTTTATTGTTCATGGACTGCTGATGTAACGACAGGGTGTATAGTTTGTGGGCTTGTGGCTGGCTGTTGCTCAAATGATATATAGCAACAAATTTTGTATTCATATATTAAGTGTCATGGTGACACCTAATTGTACCAAAGAATAGCATTGGAAGATTCATTTCTCTATAGCAAAATTTAGACAATAGATGATTCTACTTTTTTTCATGTTTCATTCGCAAACCAACTAAGAATTGAGCTTTTTTTTAATGAGATAAGAATTGAGTTAACCCGTTGAGATAAAGTACAAATATGTTAAGAACCATCACATATTCTTCCCTAACCACATTATCCATACTATTACGGCTGCCAAACATAAAACTATAAACTGCTTTGTACACTTCAGTTTCACATATTTTCGATTGGCTAAAAAATAAGAGATATAAGTTCCTAATTTGTCGGGATACCCGGAATGGATAACATATTAATTTTTGGATATCCAATTCTAAGCTAATAGGGAATGAAGGAGATGCCTTTGTTGTTTATCTTAAGAATCATCTTCGTCATTGTGGACAACTCTCACAAGTCACAAGATAAGTCCTACTTAAATGAAGGGCGATCAACTCAAATGACCTATTTCTTTCCGCCCAACTTCTCTACATAAAATAACACTGGGGCCGGACCTACTAAATTACAGAACCATCTATTTTAATAAAGTGAAATCTTGGACTGTTGGGTTTGGGTGTTAGGATGAATCCTAGTCTAAGTTATTGTCCATTAGTTCAACAAAGAAAAAAAAAAAGTTATTGTCCATTAATACACTATTTTCTTTTTTGTTGAAGTCCATTGATACACGAGGGTTTAGTAAACAATTTAAAAGGCAACCTCTTTCTATCTTTTCCGTCATCTTTTATACTCCCTTACTAAACTTTTTTTATTAAAGTTTCTTCCCAGCAGCAAAAATAGTTGGAGGTAATATATTTAACTTTTTATTCTTTGTATTTGTTTTCATGATTCTATTATCTCATCCAAATCAATTTGAGTTTATGTATTTCAGTTATTTAATCTTTTATTTATCGAGGAGACAAATTTATTATTATTATTATTAGAGTAATTTCCTTTTTGGCTCCCTACTTTGTGACCGGTTTCTTTTTTGGCCCCCTATTTTTTATAAATTCAAATTTGGCACCCTATTTTCAAGTAAATGTCATAACTACCCTTCCTAATTTCAAAATAAAATATTAAAAAAAGAGATATTTCCACCTCACCTATTTTCAAGTAAATGCCATAACTACCCGGAAAATTTTCTCTTTTTTCTTAATATTTTTAATATTTTTTTTTGATAGTTTTATTTTGAAATTAGGAAAGGTAGTTATGACATTTACTTGAAAATAGGGGGTCAAATGAATTTATAAAAAATAGGGGGCCAAGAAGGAAACTGGTCACAAGGTAGGGGGCCAAAAAGGAAATAACTCTTATTATTATTATTATTATTCATATTTTTAATAACTTAAATTAAGAATCTGCTGCCTCCACTTATTATAGGAATCAAACTTAAGACCCTGGGGTTTTTGGACAACTTTCAATGAAATAACAAAATTTGAGAGTTCAACAAAAAAAAAAAAAAACAAAATTTGAGTGTCTACCAATTTTTTTTTAAAAATGAGGTGTTAACGCGACAAACTACAATTTTCATCAAGGACTATATATACAATTTGGGGTCTAAAGTGGTGGCTTTGGCATAGACCGGCTCCGGAGTGAAAACAAAAACCATATAAAAACTCATTACATATGACCATTTATAAAGATGAAGATTGTTGGCTCGAATATAGATACGTTGATCATTTATGTAAGTGTGGAGTAGTCTTTGACTTGTAGCTTGTTCCTAACATTACTCTTAGATATTTAGAGACCAAGGCATCCTAAACAAAAAGAAGATTCAAAGTTTGTGTCTTCCTTGATGATTTGTACCCTTTATGAGACATTTAAGGGACATAATGACTTTCTCGTCTTTTTCCGAACTCATACCCTTCGGGATCCGGATTTATAAAGATGAAGATAGTTGACTCGAATATAGATACCTTGAACATTTCGTGTAGGTGTGGAGAAGTCTTTGGCTTGTAGCTTCTTCAAAACATGGCTCTCAGATATGTATCCTAGTCATCAAATTAAATTTTTGGACCAATAGAAAGCCTTTCTTTCTCAACCACTTTTTCCTATTAAATGTATGTGTGACATGTGTGTCTATTAGAGTTTTTTAGAGTGTTGCATTGGAAAATAACTTGAATTAGAGACACTCAAGTTAGCCACATAGGAAAGAGAATTTCAATTGAGACTCAACACATAAGTCAATTAGAGTTTTTTTTGAGTTTTGTATTGGAGATGCTCTAAAGCAAAGGAAGGTTCAAAGTTTGTATTTCTTCCTTGTTGTTTTGTACCCTTTATGAGACATTTAAGGGACATGATGACTTTGCTTACCTTGACCCCAAATTTTACATGTTTTATCATTGTTATACCTAGTAGGAATGTTTAACTAGGTTACTGATTGTCAAAAGAGAAGAAGAATCAAAAGAAAACAACTTCTTTTCTATACTTTAGTTGTTTAATTTGGTTTTTCTGTCTTGCTTTTTTGGTCTGAGTTTAGGAACTTTGTGGTTGATTAGGACGGAAACTTGTGGGGAAGTATCCAAAATGATAGATTTATTAGATAATCCATGCACGCTTCTCCTTGTCCAAATCAAGCTTTTGTAAACCTAATTTGTACCTAACACTCTCTCTAAATTCTCTCTCTCTCATTCTAAATTCTCTTTCTATGTCTCTCTCCAAAATAAAAGTCTATTGTACTTGGTTGAAATGTTGAGACCTCCCTTAAGTTCTTTGACTACTCTCCTAGGTTGAGTGTCGTCTTAAACAATGGGCTGTTTTTGTAGAGGAAGTTGACCAAAAGTCCACTCCTTACAACAGTAGTTAATATTCCAACTAGGATTTCTTAAGTCATAATAAGACCTTTTTTTTTTGTTGAAAGGTCATAATAGACCTATTGATTCATGGAAAAAAGTGAACTCTAACAAAAAAGCCAAACAATGGGCCAAAATACAAAATAGGGTCCACCCATAAAAAAAAAGAACATAAAAAAATTCAACATTTAAATAAAAACGTCATGACACACCATTTTTTTCTCTAATACCCATTTTGCCCTTATATAGTCACATATCGATCAAACTTTCATCATCTACTTTCAACAAAAAAAAAACTTTCATCGTCTACTTTCAACAAAACAAAAAACTTTCATCTTCTCTTCTCTTCCATTATCCAAAAAATATAATACTCACTCTTTTCTCTCCTCTTGCTGAGTGGAATTTCAGCCACGAAAAGTAACCTTCTCAGAGTTGCTGCTCACTCTAAGTATGTCCTATATCTTCATCTTCTTTTCTCTCTCATCTTCATGTCCATCTTCTATCCTTGTTCTTTTATCTTCTGTTCTCTCTCATTTTCATCTTCTATCTTGTGTCTTCTATATTCATTCTTCTAGCTTCTATCTTCATTCTTCTATCTTCTATCTTCAATCTTAATTATTCCGATCTTTGTTTTATTTTTATTTTCATGGATTCATCACATTCAAATCCAGTTGCTTGTATTCTCTTTCATGATATTAATTCAAGTTACTTTTTATCAGCATTTCATCACTTTTATTGATATTTCTAGTTTTCTCCAAACATAATTTTGGTACATTTTAACTGACTTTTATGTTTTCCTCTCATCCGATTTTGTTTGCATCGTTTTTGAGAAAAAATGAAACAGATTCTACGATTGTGGGAGCATCATCTTAAATGTTGTCAGTGTTGATGTAAAAAATTGTCAATCTGGTATCAATCAGAATAACCAACCCGTGATGTTGGATCTCGCTATAATTGATGTAACTGCTACTTTGAATCCTGGTACGATCAATCCTTTTCTCGCTCCTGCTCCTTTAGAAAATTTGGGAAAAAAATCCACAATGACCTCAGAAATCTGTCAGACGCTCAAGACATTCAGATTGCCCTTGTTGTTACAACAATTGAGTATTGAATGAATTGTGGAGTTCGTACCTGCTTCAGGGCGAGTTTATAACCTTTATGAGGCTGATTTAGCTGCCTGTTTTAGGCAGCGTGATTGAGACGGTTCAGATCCACCGTATTGAATTTAAACTATTATTTCATAGTAAAAAAATATTATGATTTCCCTTTGAGGTTCTCCCGTATCTTTTCATAGATATGTTATTGAATTCTGTAGATTCTTCAGGAGACATTTCCTCCTTGCAGAACTCTTGAAGCCCAAGTTAGTTAAATACTTAAGATCTTCACCGATCGGGATCCTTGATTAGATTCAGGATTAAGTAGGTAAACATTGGGCACACTTCTATCCCCCCATGTTTGGGATTGAGGTATCGACCTCGCTGACGTGGACCCCCTATCGTCTCTTAAATCACAAGGCGAGCATGATCATATTTCAGTTAGGGCTTTCAGACGCCTAGGACAATCGTGTCGACCCCCAGGTCAGGGCTTGAGTGATGGACTCCTTCCGATTCAACCTCCCTCTTGACTTGAAGCAGGTTGACATACTGGACTTTTGGTCTTCTCTTGACTCACTGACCTCAGTCAATCGATGACCATTTTTTGGATTATCACGAGTCTTACGATTCCTTGGTCGAAAGTAGAGAAACTAAGAAGTAGAAGAACTTAGAAGTCTTTCCTCTTTCGTATGCATGTAATTCATGTGTCTTGATGATGCATGAATAATTCAAATAAATCTTTGAAGTTTAGAGTATACCTAAACCAGGGTTGTGCGTGAAGCCCAATTTTTCATTTGTGAAGATGATTGGGGACGTTTCTCCTTTTGATTTTATGTGCGGAAGAAGCAGTCCCTTACCTTCATTCGCGTATCTTCAACAGACACTTTTCGTGCTCCTCCTGATGCTGGTCCTCTATCTATAGTGTTGATCTCTCCCACTGTCTTGGATTCTGAATCCTCTTCGAGCTCCTTTTCCTTTCCAGACCTCTTTGCTGAGATGAAGTGAGTTTTCGTGTCGAGCCCCTGACCCGACCCCCTTTTCTGGAAGACTTCTTTGTCTTACGTTCAGGTGTCGAGTCTCGATGTTCTCGTTTGATGTATTTGTCGAGCTTTCATCTCTTTACCATCTCCTATATGAGATTTTTAGGTGCCTACAATCCTCAGTTTTGTGACCGTAATCCTTATGGAGTGCAAAACATGCGTTCTTATTCCTGGGCCCAAAATCGTCTTTATCAGGATTAGGCTTGGTAATTGAACCTTTTCGTCTCTCGCCAAATTTTGTAGGATTTCATTCTTTTTTCTAGTTAGGGGGGTGTAAAAACCGTAATCTAATCTGACTCGTTTGTATCGATCCCGCTCTTTGGGCCGCCGATCTTCTTCCCTTTCCCTTCTTCTAGGTGGGTCACTTTTGGGTGGAATCTTAGCGATTTTCTATATCCTTCTGTAGTTTCCTTCGACTTTTACCATAGATTGGACCCGCTCGATGAACCCCTTCAAAGTGGTGGTTCATCTTTGGTTATTTACTTAAGTATGTTGCCGTGTCGCAACCCTCTTTTCAGAGCTATACAATGACTTTAGAATCCTGGTGAGATATTTGGACCATCTCATTCCAAAACATTTGCCAGTTGTTGGCCAACGATTATCATTTTCCCTAAATAATGTTGAACATGTTCTTCATCGGTTTTATCCAGTATTTGAATGCCCTAAAAGGCCGAGAAGAAGGCCGAAACGAGCTCGTCTAATGAATTGATTGATCCGGGTTAGAGAGCTTTGTACCATGACTGGGTGGTCCTTCCAGGATTGTCGCAGAGACTAGACACCAAATCGATTTATCGGTGGTTCTCAAGCTCATCAACGAGATATAATCCTCCAGTAACACACTTGGGTCGCCATAACCGTCGTAGTTTTCAATGTGAGGATTCTTAAAGTTTTGAGGTCTGTGGGCCCCGAGTATTGCACAGTTTAGCAGGCGAGGTTATTTCTACTTTTCTTGATGCGTTCTTCTCCTCGTATATTCTGGTAACCTCAAACACCTGGTGGATGACCAAATTATTTATTGATGGCTCGTCCTGTCCCTTATTATTTCGAGGAACGGTTAAGCCTCCTCCGATTTGGTCTCTACCATCAGGGTGGTCTCATCTCGAAGCCCTTTGCTTCGGTCCGGTGCCTATTTTGCCTCGTCAGCTCGGCAGTCCCATAGCTTTTGCGATGCTTTGACCAGAACAGGGCAGTCCCAAAGCAACAGGAAAATATGTTTTCGGTCTCTCGAAGTTTCTCGGATTTGAGGTGTTCAACTTCCGCAGTTAACGCACCAACTCTCAGGCGTTCTGCCCTGTTCCTTTAATCCTATTGTGATTCTGATCTTTTGAAATAAGCTTGAAAAAAATATTAGAGGTGATTTTGAAAGGAATCGAGTTGAGAATTCGAGTTACCGAACGATGTTGATGTTACTGGAGTCAAGCCCTCCTTATAGCGCCAATTTGCTGATGTCAAAAATTGTCAATTTGTTATCAGTAAGAATAACGAATCTGTGATGTTGGATCCCGCTATAATTGATGAGACTGCTAGATTGAAGCCCGCTACGGTCAATCCTGTGAAGGGTTATGATACATACTAGTGTTCTAAGCGGAATCTCAGACATCTCATGTCTAAGACTATCATTCCTAGGATCATCATGTATAAGCTAATAATTAACTAAGAGTTTAGGATTACCTTATCGCTATTTTTCCCTCAAACCTTTCCAATCGAATGCGAAGACCAAGAGCCCCACATGTTGTTCCTCTACTCGAGACACCCGAATGATCAACTTGATCTCTCACCTTGTATCTAGCTAGAAATCCAATGGTGGTTTGATATGAAGAACGCCTTCTTCTTTATTGACTAGTTAGATAGCTTGGGAATTATCTCACTTTCTCTTCTCTACTTGATGTTGTAGAGTAAGAAAGCTTCTTGAGAAATTTCACACCTTATTCAAGTCCCTAAGAGACCTTATATAGAACCCTAATTAGAGTCTCACCCTAATTAGGAGTTTCCTAAAAGTCCCTTTTGAGTAAGATTAAGGAAATAGTAGAAAATAAAAACTAGTTTCTATTTTCCAATTTCCTCTAGTAGTGGTCGCCCCATGCTAGGGATCTTTTCCAGATCTGGCCGGCCCCTTATGGGTTACCTAATGTGCATGGTCGAGCCACCTATTGGGCCCAAAATCCCTCTTCTCGGGCCTTTTGTGTTATCTTGGCTAAACTTCCTTTAGGCCTATCAGACATGTTTATGGGCCTCTCCCATGATTATATGTCTCATTCCCACTAATCATATCATCCGGGCAAATAAACATTCTTATGTGTAACTCGATGTAGGATCCGGTCGAAGTTAGTCGCGAATTATTTCGTAATTCGACGATCGTAGTTGGTTTCTAGCTAAACATTACGACCCCTAAATCGTCCGGACTTGATAATCTTCTTCATCAATTGTCCTATCCGAAAATTGCTCGCATTGCATCTTTGGTCGAAGGACATCTCCTTTATCCGGTTCCCGCTTCTTCTCATTTGAACCTGTGGAAAAATCCTGCAGGGAGCTCGAAAATCCCTCCGACGCCCAAGACAACCATATTTCCCTTGCAATTAAAAAGATTGAGCATTGAATGAACCGTGGAGTTCAAACCTGTTTCGAGGCGAGTTAATGACCTTTTTTAGGCTGCTTTGGCTGACTGTTGTTAGGCGGCGTGATTGAGGCCGTTCAGATTCATCATGTTGGATTGAAACTACTATTTAGTAGTTAGAAGATATTGAGGTTTCCTTTTGAGGTTATCCCGTATCTTTAATGTTTAGGAATTCTTCTATTTTAGGATCCTTGATATATATGTTTCCGAGTTCTGTAGATTCTTTAGAACATGTTTCAGACTCTTGAAGCCCAAGTTAGTTAAATACTTATGATCTTCACCGGTTAGGATCGTTGATTAGATTCAGAATTAAGTCGCGAAGCATTAGACACGCTTCTACCCTCCATGTTTCGGGATTGAGGTATCGACCTGCTGATGCCGACCCCCTATCTTCTCTTAAATTCCAAGGTGGACGTGATCGTATTTGAGTCAGGGAAGGACTTTAAGGCGCCTAGGATAATCGTTCCAACCCCCCAGTTCTAGGTTCCAGTGGCAGACCTCCTTCGGAGTCAACCTCCATGTTAACTTGAAGCGGATTGACCCGTTGGACTTTTGGTCTTCTCTTGACTCATTGACTTCAGTCAAGTGATGACCTTTTTTTGGATCATCAAACAGCGCAAAGTGTTAGTTCATCACATAAATGGACATGGTTAGACCAAACCATGTATATGCTCACCGTAACCATTATCTTTTGTTATATCTTCATATTCTATCTTCTTTAATGATCTTTGTTTTACTTTTATGTTCATGAATTTATCTCATTCTAATCCACTTGCTTGTATTTTCTTTCACACTTTTTGTTTGATTTTTTTTTTAAGTATTTCATCGTTTTCGAGTGACATTTCATTGTATGCTTCAAACATAAAATCCGAACAAATTTTTATCTCATTTTTCTTTTCTTTTTTCTCTCCTTCAAAAACTATGAGTAAGTTCGTCACATATATGCATTTGATCAAACATGTACATGCTCACTGTAACCATTATAAGCTATAACCGCTATATTCTTGATTTTTTCGCTCTTTCTAATTTGTTTGCCTGATGTTTCTATAAATTCTTAACATACACCAGTTTTTTTTTTTTTTGCACTATCTAAAATTCAATAAGCACCGAAATGGAGTTTCTGAAGAAGTTAAGAAATCGTCTGGACGAGTAATTGCTTATGATATACATCATTGTTTGGAACATTTATGTTGTTTTGGAGAAAGAAACATTAAAATTTTAAAATCTAGTTACTTGAAGCTCCATTGTTGAGTTTCTTTTTAGTGTTTCTTTATCTTGTGAGGTTCAATCTTCTTATGAGATTTTTGGATTTACCTCCACATTATATAATTTCTGAACAAAATTAAAAACTTTACCACATTTTTTTTTGTTCGTAGATTAAAAAAGTACAAACTAAGATCTATTTTTCGGTTTCTCTCTAGGCATTACATTTTTACCGATGTTGATTTTCAATAGACAAATTGATTGGTGTCTTAAGCATTTTTAAATTTGTTGTTGGTACGATGTTAATATAAGGAACAAACCAAAAATGCTTTATTTATTCTTATATGATGTTACCGCTAAAACCTAGACTTTGTGCATTACATAAATTGATTGATGTGTTAAGCATTTTAAATTTTTTGTAGGAACGATGTTGCTACAATGAGGAAACTCGAAAAATACTTTTTTTATTTTGATAATGTTACCACTAAAGCCTACACTTAGTACATATGCTCAAGAATTCCGTACAATTGTTTATCTTATTTTTCTTTTTATGTTTCTCTCTCATTCAAATTTGTTTGCATCATGTTTATGAAAATGCTTAACATAAACTATTGTTTTATGAGCATTATCTCACATGTACTCAGCACAACACCGGAATACATCATTTTTTTGGTTTAATTGAGAAAACATGTAAATGCTTCCGGTAAAATTTATATGCTAAAAACAATAATTTGATTTCTTATTTTTTTCGTGTCTCTCCAAATTTGTTTGGTTCGTGTGTCTGAAAATACTTAACATGTGCCATTGTTTAATGAGCAATGTCTCACATGCACTCTAGCAAGGGAGCACATCACATTTGTGGGGTCACCGAGAGAAAAATAAGTTATGTACACCGAAATATGAATGATGAAAATGAAAATGGATTTTGTTCAGAACAACTTTAAAATTATTACTAATTCTAAAAATTGTTGAAAGCAGTTTAACATTTATTTTTAGTTTAAATGTTATGACACAGTTAATGTGTTGGTTTAAAGCAAAAGAAAAAAAATGTAGAAATCATTTCTTTCTTCACAAGGCAAAACGAAAAATGATTTAGCCAAACTGTTAGTGTCAGTTAATATGTTTCTCCAATGCAAATGGTGAAATGTAGAATACTAGAGTATAGCCCGTACCCGTAGGACACATATTTTATATAATTATGTCATGAGAGAGTAATAATATACAGTAAAAATGATAATTCTCATTACATTATGTTTGGAGATATAATTGGGTTGTTTGAAGAGAGAAATGAAGGGTATTATGCCCTTATACTAGTGTTTATAGCGGATAACGACATCTAATGTCTAACACTAGTATCCCCAAGATCATCGTGCAAAACTAGTAATTAACTAATAGGAAGATAGTAGATTACCTTAATCGCTATTTCCCTCGAGCTAGTTGAATAGATTAAAGAAGACCAAGAGCTTCAAACGTAGCTCCTCTACTTGGGACACCGAACGGTGTATTTAATCTCTCTCCTAGAAAGCTCGCTAGCACTCCAATGGTGGTTTGATAATAAGAAGACCTTCTTCTTGCTTGACTAGAAGATAACTTGGGAATTAGCTCACTTTCTCCTCTCTACTTGATGTGGTAGAGTAAGAAAGCTTAGAGAGAAATTCCACACCTTATTCTCTGCCCTAAGAGTGTTTATATAGAACCATAATGAGAATACACCTCCTCAAAGGTTTCTCAAAACACCCTTTAGAATAAGATTTAGGGAAATAGTCGAAAATAACAATTAATGACATTTTCTCAATTACCTAAGGAGCAGGTGTCCAAACGCTACAAAATTTTGCGTGCATACTACTGGGTATGTTAGCAACTCACCCTCCAAAATTCAGCCCAATCCGAGTTCCGGAAGTACCCGAACCGGCCTAGGCCCAAAACCCTTATTTCGGGCCTTTTTGCTATCTTTTGCCCAAATTCTATTTAGGCCTGTGAGATATGTTTATGGGACATTCCCAATGTTATATCACACTCCCACTAGTCATATCATCCGATTAAATACCCATTCTTATGTGTAACCCGATGTAGGATCCGATCGAAGTTAGCCGCGAATTACTTCGTAATTCGGCGATCGTAGTTGGTTTCTAGCTAAACACTACGACCCCTAAATCAATCGGACTTGATGATCTTCTTCATCAATTGTCCTAGCCGACATATTGCTCGCATTGTCATCTTGGTCGAAGGACATCTTCTTCAAGAAAATGTAGAGACATGATCATATGAATTAATAATTTTAAGATAGGAGAGAGAAAAATAGTTAAAAAGTTTATAGGGAGTAGGTAATTATTCTGAGTTTTACACTTTTATCTTTTAAATACTTGTTAAAAAGAAGGGTCATGATTTACAAAAAAAATCGGACGGCCGAGATTTATAAATGAAAGTTATGACATGGCACCAAAACCTATATCAGTTGTTTTATAAATATTTGGGTATAAATAAAGTACTTTATGTTGGTTTTAAGCCATTTAATTTCGTTAGGCTTTAAGCCATTTTCATTCAGTCGGGCTTTAGGCCAGTAGTATTTCGACAGTTATCGTGCTTATCACATCGTATTGATGTATCAATGCCTTTGTCATGACCACTGTAGTCAATACTAAAAACATTTGCTTGAGCCAAAGTATTATTGTGCATTTATGAGTTTGCCAAATGCAAAGGTTATGATGCAGAACATGTTTATTTTTGTACAACACAAATTCGAAAATGCATTAGTTTAAATGTTATTTTTCAGTTAATGTGCAAAATCAAACAAAAAAATGGAGAATATATTTATTTATTCACAAGACAAATTAGAAAGTGCATTGGCCAAATATTATTTATCTGTTAATAGGTTTGTCAAATGCAAGTGGTGTAATATAGGATATATCTTTTTTTCTCAAAACAACAAAAAAAAATGTTTAAGCCAAAATATTATTTGTGTTTAATGGGTTTGTCAAGTGCAAAAGATTAGATGCATAATATATTTCATTTTGCACAAGTCAATTTAAAAAATACATTAGTCTAAATGTTATTTTTCACTTAAAGTGTTTGTCAAAGTCAAAAGCAAAAAATGCAGAACACTCTTATTTTTCATAAGATAAATTACAAAATGCATTAGCCGAAATATTATTTGTCTGTTGATGGGTTTTTCATATACAAAGGGTAATATTAATTTTGGACAAGGCAATAAAAAGTGCATTATTCTAAATGTTATTTGCCAGTTAATGTGTTTATCCAAAGCAAAAAGATAAAAGCATAACACATTTGCAAACAAATTTTTAGCAAAAATAAATATGTACATATCATAACATATAACTGTTTATTTTTTTTTAAACCAAGTGAACCATATTCATTCATAGGTGATAAAATCCCAATATTACATGGATGATAATTGTTATTTCTCTCCTCTGAAGACTTCATGAGAGTTACATACCTTTAAATGTAAAGTGCCTCATGAAGAGAAAGAAATTGACTAGACACCGACACAAGAAAAAGAAAATGCGAATAATAGAGAAAATACAAATACACAATCCTCTCAACTTTCAAGGACCAGCAATAACTCTTGATAGCCCACACCAATATTCATCTTGATCCTTTAGTGCACAAAAATTTTGACACTCCATTAGTATTTACTCCCGAATCCATAACTTCCGGCACATCGGCTTCAACCATAGGATTAGTATGATCCTCCATAGTCACGGCTTTGAATTTATTGTTTGTTGCTTCCATGAAAATATAACTGTATATTGAAGAAAAAGATAGAAAGGATAAAAATGAAAGGAGACTTAATCTCACAAAAACCAGAAAAATATAAGATTTAAATATTCTTACTGTAGGTTTAACCAATAAACAAATTAATAAGAGGAAAATCCAGAGGAGGGATCCCTCCTCCGGTAAACAACCAGAGCAAGAAACTTATAACATATAACTGTTGACCCTAAGCATTTACATAATTATTGAGAGGAAACTAAAATTTGTTCAAAAATTTTCAAACCTTTATTTCACAGTGATTTGGGTGGAAATTGACAAATTGTAGTAGAGGCAAGTTTGACAATTTTTTTTTATTTTTGGTGTAAAATAGATATTATTTTAAAAGGCTTAATTTGAATTTATTCCAAAGATTGGGCCTCATGCCCTACTAATATCTCTGTTTGGGCCTTAACCCAACGACCCTGGAAAAAAAATTAGTATCCGTATTCTAATCCACTTGCTTGGGGA
>BEHA01045092.1:5656-18855 GCA_002897215.1 Eschscholzia californica subsp. californica | reverse complement strand
CCCGCCCCCCCTAAGAAAATATCCCATGTACAATGGGTGAAATTAAGAAAAAAAAAAGTCTCACTCAAAATATAAAATATTTGACTTATTTGTATATCTATAGTTTCACGTGTAAGTAATAGAAAAAAAAAAAAATCAAACTTTGTTTTTTAGAACTCGCATGGGCTTATTAATTTAATTTTGTCAGGCTTTTTCATTCCGTCCGGCTTTAGGCCAGTAGTATTTCGACAGTTATCGTGCTTAGCACATCGTATTGATGTATCAATGCCTTTGTCATGACTATTGTAGTCAATACTGAAAATATATATATATATATATATATATATATATATATATATATATATATTTAAATTTTTGACAAAACAAATTGAAAAATTTGCTTGAGCCAAAGTATTATTTGTGCGTTTATGAGTTTGTCAAATGCAAAGGTTATGATGCAGAACATGTTTACTTTTGCACAACGCAAATTCGAAAATGCATTAGTCTAAATGTTAGTTTGCAGTTAATGTGTTTGTCAAAAGCAAACGAAAAAATGCAGAACATATTTATTTCTTCACAGGACAAATTACAAAGTGCATCGGGCAAAATATTATTTGTCCATTAATAGGTTTGTCAAATGCAAGTAGTGAAATATAGAACATATTTTTTTTCTCAAAACGATAAAAAAAATGTTTAAACCAAAATATTATTTGTGTGTTAATGGGTTTGTCAAGTGCAAAAGATTAGATGCATAACATATTTCATTTTGCACAAGGCAATTTAGAAAATGCATTAGTCTAAATGTTATTTTTCACCTAAGGTGTTGGTCAAAGGCAAAAGAAAAAAATGCAGAATACTCTTATTTTTTCATAAGACAAATTATAAAATGTATTAGCCAAAATATTATTTGTCCTTTGATGGATTTGTCATGTACAACGGGTAATATTAATTTTGGACAAGACAGTACAAAATGCAATATTCTAAATGTTATTTTCCAGTTAATGTGTTTATCAAAAGCAAAAGGAAAAAAACAGAACACATTTGCAAATAAATTTTTAGCAAAAACAAATTTGTACATATCATAACATATAACTCTTGACCCTAAGCATTTACATAGCTTTTGCAGAACTTTTCTCTCTGACGCCTATAATGGCGCCTCTTTCTAAACCAACTGGTTCTTTACCAAATCTTGATCTTTCTCTAATCTCTTCAACTACTACAACCAATACCATTACAGATAAAACAATGGAAGACAAGGAATTTGAAGATGTGGTAAAACTTATGGGATCATTGATGGATGAAATACCCCCCTCCATTGAAGTCTCTTTCTCAGAAACAGAAGTGAAACCATCCTCGGAATGGCGACGGAGCTTGGCAATCCAATTGATTTCAAAGAAAACATACCCAATCAATGTTCTGAAGGAAATACTAATATCAATGTGGAAACCAATTGGTACAATCATTATCAAAGAATTCTATGAGGAGTCTTATTTGATCCAATTTGAGAAAATTGGTGATCTAGAACAGGTAACTGAGAATACTCCTTGGTACATACATGACGACCTAGTGGTTATAGAGCGTTGTAGCAGAAACAAATTGCCAGAAAAATATTGTTTCGACAAAGCAGATTTTAATATTCAACTCCATGGACTCCCAATCGAATACTTAACTCGTACAGCAATATGGAAAATCTGCTCGGAACTAGGAGAACCAAGTTTGATTAAGGATGAAGAAACCACCAAATGGGGTAAATATGCCAGAGCTAAAGTCCAATTCAACATTCTTAAAGAACTCCCCTCTCGAGTAACAATCAATTTGACGGACGGAACAAAATGTGAGGTTCAGGTAAAGTATGAAAAACTCAATAAATTTTGCTTCTTCTGTGGTAAAGTTGGTCATATTATTAAGAACTGTCTACTACATTCCAATATGAGGGAAGCTATTTCAGATGATTGGTCTGAGGAACTACAGATAAAAGCAAAAGAACTACTAAAACCGAGATTCAACGCTGATATCCGGGCTGAATTCCGTAGCAGACATACTGATGAACTTCGAGAAAAAACAACAATTAGAGGAGAGAATGGTGATCGGAACCGGGAGCCGGAACAAAGATTCGTCGGAGATAACGGTCCGTCTGAAAAGGAAAGATTTGCAAATAATGAAATTGGAAAGTCTAAATCTCGGATTGAAAATGATTTGGTAACTGCTACTATTAATTCTAATTACCAACAGGAAATTGGAAACATTACTACCACTAAAGAAGGAAAAATGGAGAATAAAAAAGGCAAGCAAGATATGGGCAAAGATTGTTCATCACAACGGTCATTAGGAGTGATTTCCACGCAGGCAATACGTGTCGCCAAAATATTCGCCGACTCGGCAAAGACAAAACAAAAGATGACACTGGCGAATATTGCAGGTAAGCGACATGAAAAGAGTGTCCGACATGACACTACTCCTGGCAAAACAAACTCTAAACTCGGTTTAGACGAGAATGACATTAATACAGGAAGCAACAAAACTATCCAAATACAATATTCAGGTGGCATTACTGATATGGAAGTGGAAGACAATAACCAAGGAGAATTGTCTATCATCAGCACGCCTCATTACTCATTGAAGGATAGTGCAGCAAAATCAACTAGTAAGAAATCTGGGTGGAAAAGGCTAGCAAGATCAAGGGACATCACAGAAACTCAACCAACTACTAAATGTTCTATTTTAGAGAAAAGAGTTAGAGAGGAACCAACATTGGATGAGACAATGACAAAGAAGAAAAGGTAAAATAAGTCCTTCAGAATCAAGCAATACACGGGCATTGGCGGCCAGCCCTGAAAGGCCGCTAGGTAAATGATAGTTTTGAGTTGGAATTGTCGGGGAGTGGGGAATGCTCCGACAATTCAAACCTTGAACTCATTCCTCCGGGCAACTAAACCAAGCATAGCATTTTTGTCCGAAACTAAGCTATCAGAAATTTCTTCGAAAAGATGGATTACAAGAATAAATTATCCTCACCACTGTGTAGTACACTACAAAAAAAAGGGCCAATAGGGACAGACATTATTACGTGTGTCCCTAATATATTTGCAATAGGGACCGTTTTTTTATGGTTGTCCCTATTAAATATACAATAGGGACAGATAGATGTCTTTTGGGGACTAAAAAATATGAAGTAAAAGTGAAAAAAAGACCGCCCAAAATTTGGCGCTCACAGTCCCGGTGAAAATTGGTCATCAAAAAGAAAACAAAAAAACCCTAACCCTGTTTTCTTTCCCTGCCTCTCCACGTTTTTCCGGAGTTAGTTTCCTTTTCTTCATCTTCTTCCTCTACTTCTTCGATTTCCTTCTTGTTGGATGTTTCCTTCTTGTTGGTGTTTTCTTTTTTTTTAGTACTACGAACCAGAAAAAACTAGAAAAATGGAGAAATTGATTTCAATGAAGTCAGAGAAGTTGTCTCAAACAATTAAGAGAAAATAATTGTTCCTTAAGGTATGCTCTATACCTTTGATTATGTCTCTTCTTCGTCTCATTTTTGTTGTTTCTTCACCTTAGTTATTAGGTACTACAATCTACAAAAATTATTTAGGATTTTGAAGGTCATGAACTGGATAAGTAATATAAAAAATAAAATTTATTTAGGGTTTCCCTTGCTAGGAGATCGCAATGAAAAGTTTGATTTTTTTCTCTCATTTGAATCGATTGTCCAGGTAGTTAATTTCATTATTAATAGTTCATAGTTTTTCTTCTCATTTCATTTTGTAATTTTTTTATTACTGCTCTAGCCTGCTATGTTTTGGTTTTTTCCTGTGTAAAATTAAGAGAAGTCTTGATAAATTAATACAACATTGATCATAACTCATCTCTAATTTCATATACAACAACTAAGTTTATGTTTGGATTCCTGTCTTTTATAGTTTATTTTACATGTTTTTAGTTATTGTTTGATTAGGTAGTTCTTAAAAAATTAGCGTGATAAAATGTCGGGAGGAATTCTAAGGGGAAGTTTTGACATCAAACTAGTTGTTTATTGTTCTAAACCTTAAATTTAATTACTTATTGGAGTTGCTTTAACGTTTCTTGTTGGTCCAATTTTAAGATCGGAAGTGAGACAAAAATTGATGAATACATAACCCAAAGTTAATCGTAACTAAAGTCATTCATGGTGTATAGATCTCTTCTTCTCGAGTTAAAGTCAAGATGTTCACCGATGTCTTGTTCTCAGTAATTTTCTGGGCATGAAATTAAGCAAATAAAGGCATTTTCCTTAATCCAAAGCGTTTTACTATTGTTTAATTGTTACATACGAATAAGTAAAACTGGAAGAACCTATGGGAACCTAACTTCTAGGTTAGAAAGTACAATTCTTTTTAAAGTTTATGTTTGCTCTTTGTCTTGTCTTAGTTTTATATTAGGTAATTATGGAATGTCCTGATTAAGGTATTGTAGGTTAAGTGATTTAGGTAATTGTGCGGTTTTATCTTACTTATATGCAGAAAGGAACCAGACTGATTCGTCTATGTAGAAATACTTCTTTAGTGGTTATGTAGTAATGATAATTAAACAACAATCTTTCTGTATATTTTCAGGTGATGGACAAGGTCAGGTTCCTTTTCCTCACAGACAAGGAAATTCTAAGAGAAGGCGGTAACTCAAAACTGTTAGCGATGTTCTCTCTAACAATCTTTTACTACCATAAACTTTTTAGTGTGTGAATATTAGGTATATTTTGTCTTAAGATTAAGTATTTTCTTCAAAAATAATCTCACATTGGTATTTGTTTTTATGAACATTATGCAGATTAAATTAGACAAAGAAAAGAAAATCATCTCTGTTGGTGATAGGTGGATGAATGAAGAAGGAAGACCTTACAAAGGATTTAAGAACCACAAAAAAATCTGAAACTTCAGGTGAATGAGATCTTACTCGCTTTTGGTTTCTTTTTCTTTGATGAGTAATGAAGTGAATGGTACATGGTTGGTGACATTTTTGTTTTTCTACAACCTTTGTGGAAGAAATCTAGATATGTGGTGATCTCAATCTGATTGGGTTGTTAGTTTGGTCACAGACTATATTGAATTTCTCACACTGCTGCCTTTTTTAATTTCATTTACTCTAATACCATTTCCCCTCTCGGGTATGGGAGTCCAAGGCTGATGGAGCATTTGTAGTTTCTGAGGACTAATGGAATGAACCATTGGGCCGTGAAATTGAGATAAGGTTGCATCTTAGAGAAGTCGTTGGGAAAAACCTGGAGAAAAACAAGTTTTTTAGTGAGATAAGGTACGTACCTTCAAATGGGTTGAGTGGGGGTCTTTGGATGTTATGGGACGACAACATAAAAGTAGAAATCATGTCCACTTCTTTACACCACATTCATGCTAGAATCAAGATGATTGACAACCATCAAAAATGGAGTCTTCTTTGTGTGTACGGACCACCGACAAGGAATGAGAGAGGGAACTTTTGGGAATTTATGAGGAATTTTGATGAACAGGTTAATGAACCACGGTGTGCAATTGGCGATTTTAATGCGGTTTGTAATAGCAAGGAAAAATGGGGAGGATCGAAGTTAGATAACAGAGCAGCCACCTTATTCAGAACTATGATTAACGATTGTAACCTCATGGATTTGGGTTATTCAGGGCCTGCATATACTTGGGCGAATGGTAGGGAGAATTCAGCACATATCAGAGAAAGATTGGATAGAGTGTTGGTTAACCCGGATTGGCGACTACGATATCCGACTGCTCAGGTCAAACACCTTCCTAGGTTTAACAGTGATCATGCTCCGATTATGCTGAACCTTTATAAACGAAAGCCAATTGGTAAACCACCTTTCAAATTCGAAGCTTTTTGGACTCAACAACCAGACTTCATGGAAATGGTTGATAAGGGATGGAATGAGTTGAGTGGGCATTGCCTTGACAAATTACCCAAGCTAGCTGATTGTATGAAGAATTGGAGTCGTGAAACAGTGGGAAATCTATTCCACCAAATAAAAGAGTATCAAGTCAAACTGTTACTGGTTCAAAACAAACAACCATCGGAAGAAACCATAAAGGAAGAGAAGAACGTTCAAGCTCAATTAGCTGAGTTGCATAGAAAAGAAGAACAATTTTGGGGGCAGAGAGCGAAGAAGATGTGGATCAATGATAACGATCGTAATACTAAATTTTTCCACTTGTCAGTTATGAATAGAAGGAAAAAAAATCAAATTTGTGCACTTAAGCTAGCAGATCAGCATTGGTCATCTGACCAGGAAAAAATTGCTACTAGACTTGTTGATCATTTTTTCTCGGCATCTCGAGCAGAAACTGTGAGCAATTTACCGGCAAATCTGGTGCTTTCAGAAACTCCATTGGGCGAAGAACAAAGTGAAATGCTTGGTAAACCACCTAACCATGATGAAATCTTTGCAGTTATTAAAGAAATGGGCTCTTACAAATCACCAGGACCTGATGGCTTCTCTGCTTTGTTCTATAAAAAATGCTGGACTATTGTAGGTGATGAGGTAACAAGACTTATACAATCTGCTTTCGAAACAGGGAGACTACCAAATAATCTGAATCATACATTTCTTGCATTAATCCCAAAGATTCAACACCCTGAAACTCCAGTTGATTTCAGACCAATTTCTCTTTGTAATGTATTATATAAGGTCATAACCAAAATACTAACCAAAAGGATTAGTCCTCTATTATCTGATATGATTTCGCAGGTGCAAAATGCTTTCGTGCCGGGCAGACAAATTACCGACAACATAATTGTGGCTCAAGAGATGTTCCACTATCTAAAGCAAACCACGGCAAAATCAGGATCATTTGCTCTTAAGGTAGACATGGCAAAGGCATATGACAGAGTAAACTGGAAATTTCTAAGTGATGTTCTGACCTCATTTGGGATAACAGGTAGAGCACATTCTCTGATCATGAGTTGTGTTACTACTCCCTCATTTTCAGTATTGGTTAACGGTAGACCGAAAGGCAGATTCACTAGTGAAAGAGGACTCAGACAGGGATGTCCATTAAGCCCATATCTTTTCATTTTGTGCTCAGAAACCTTAAGCAAAATGGTAACAAAGTCGGAGGCAGATGGGGTATTCAAAGGGTTGAAAGTGAATAGGTATGCACCTTCGGTAAGTCACCTAATGTTTGCAGATGACCTCTTCTTTTTTGGCCAATCAACAGAAGAAAACATTATGCACCTCAAAAGCATTCTAGAGAAGTATTCTGAGTACTCGGGACAGTCAATAAACTATCACAAGTCAGCTATACATTTTAGTAAGAATTGTACCAGAGAGAGGAGGAACCAGGTTATCGAATTGTTGGGAGTCTCCGAAATGAAGAATGCCGACAAATACTTGGGTAACTATCTGCTAAAACTTAAATACCTAAATAGTTCATATGATTTTTTGGTAGAGAAGATATCTAATAAATTATCAGGTTGGAAAAGACATACTCTCTCACATGCAGGCAGGGCGATACTACTTAAGAATGAACTCGCAACGATTCCAGTCTATTATCTATCTACAAATCTGGTTCCAAAAGCCGTGCTTGGCAAGATAGAAAAAATTCAAAGAGATTTCTGGTGGGGTCATGAACCAGATAAGAAAAGACTACATTACTTGAATTGGAAAAAGCTCAAGAAAAGTTTGAAAAGTGGTGGTTTAGGAATCCGAGATATGGGTCAGGTGAATATGGCATTGGTCGGAAAACTAGTATGGAGATTTCTTAGTGAACCGGAAGCTTTATGGGTGAAGTTATTAAAGGCCAAGTATTTGAAACAAGACGACTTTTGGACTCATAATAGTCAATCAACTGCTACGAGTACATGGAAAAGCATGTTAGAACTCCGGAAATTCATTGATTTGGGGAGATGCTATGTAGTAGGAGATGGTGCGACTATAAGAATTTGGCAGGATCCATGGATTCCCTCCCTAAGAGGATTCAGGCCAAGTCCGAGAGAAACAGATGAAGAGATCCCTATGGTATTCTGGGTAAAAGACCTCATAGACCCAATTACAAAGACTTGGAATAGGAGTGTGGTTTCACAAATTTTTTATCCGATTTCTACTACTGAAATCTTGAAATTGTCATATTCACCTAATGCGAAAGACTCTCTATTTGGTGCTTGACTGAAAAGGGTGTTTTCTCGTCCAAGTCTTTATATAAAACCATTGAAGAGGAAAATCCTTCCTCTTCAAACAACAATGATGAGAGTATGGTTGAGTTCCCATGGTCTCTACTATGGAGGATGAATGATATAGCACCCAGAATTCAATTTTTTATATGGAGGTTATTGCATAATGCTCTGCCGGTTCGCGTCAATTCATTGAAATACAATCCTATTGAAATGAAGTTATGTCCCATTTGCCATGAAAAAGAAGAGGATATCGACCACTTATTCAAAGAATGCAAATTTGCTAAAGAGCTATGGTTTCGTTCTCCGCTTGGAATAAGAATGGAGGGAAACATGACTCTTCGAGAAACTGTTAAACATTGGTTTGAACAACAACACAACAGTGAAGGGGTAAAAATCGGACTACATTTGATGTGGTTTCTATGGAAAGCAAGGAACAAGAAAGTCTTTGAAGGGGTCGAAGTGAGTTCTGCAAGAATCATTGAGGAATCTTTAACTATGATACATGAATTCGGCACCTATAGTATTCCTCAGGGTTATGAAAGTAATGAACAACAAACCCAACAGCATAGTGGTTTTTGGGAACCCCCTACTGAAGGTGTAGCAAAGATTAATGTGGACGGAGCTTGGTCAAATTCAAGAGGCGGGGCAGCAGCAGAAACCATGAGGGACAGTTTATTGCCGCTGCAACCAACATCTTTCCAGCAAATAGTCCAATTGAAGCTGAAGCTAAATCGATGCTTTTGGGCATTGAACTAGCGAGACGTTTGAACGCAAGAAAGTGTATTTTCGAGGGAGACGCACAAAATGTTATCAGGGCTTGCACCTCACCAATTGAAGAATCACCATGGAGAATTAGAAGTATCGTCGCAGAAATCTTTGACAGTCTACACAATTTCGAAGAATTCAGATTCAAATTTATGCAAAGAGAAACCAATTTTGTGGCTCATAATCTCGTTACATATGCAGTGGATAATCGAGTTGTAAACACTTGGATAGGCCAAGTACCACCTACATGTATCAGTGAATCTATCTTGTTTGATAGTCTTCACATTACTTCTTTGATTCTTAATGAATGATAGGCTGAAGCCTCTTTTCATCAAAAAAAAAAAAAAAAAGCATTTACATTATTATTGAGAGGAAACTAAAATTTGTTCAAAAATTTTCAAACTTTTATTTCACAATGATTCGGGTGGGAATTGTAGTAGAGGCGAGTTTGACAGAAATTTTTATTTTCGGGGTAGAGTAGGTATTACTTTAAAAGGCTTAATTTGAATTTATTCTCAAGATTGGGCCTCATGTCCTACTAATATCTCTGTTTGGGCCTTAAACCCACGACCCTGGAAAAAAAATTAGTATCCGTATTCTATTTAAGAAAATATCCCATTTACAATAGGTGAAATTAAGAAAAAAAAGTCTCACTCAAAATATAAAATATTTGACTTATTTGTATGTCTATAGTTTCACGTGTAAATACCAGAAAAAAAAAATCGAACTTCGTTTTTTAGAACTCGCATGGGCTTTCGTCAAAAAAAAACTCGCATGGGCTTATTAACTTTAAGTTTTAAGATAAAATGTATTGTTTCAAAACACTTTCACATTTTACAATTTTGGCACCCAAAACAACCTTTTTGTAGAACTACCGTCAAGTAGAATTCTTTATAACATAAATTCATGCTATCACGTACCAGAAATATTTTAACTTTCGGACTTTTAATTAGAGTTCGACACATGAACTGATATTGTGTGCAAGCTCCTATTAATTGACCAATTTTTACATCACAATAGCTTAAAATCAAATTAACACAAAACACCATCAATTAACTAAGAAAGACTTTTATTAACACTCTAATTAATTGTATCACTATCCTCATCACTTATCATACACAGCTTGTGGAAGGACGGTACAGTATCCAAGTAGCAGATCTAGACAAACACAATGAATCTTGGAATTAAAAACAAAAAGACAACCAAAACATTCTTACTTAAAAAAGGACTAAAATCCAAATAAGCAATATAATCAATTATCACATTTTTAGTAGTAAGAACTTGCTACCGTCTAGGCGTCTAGCATAGAAATGATCCATGTTTTAAATAAGCCATAAACGCATTGATAGGAAAAAGTGGGTTTCTGACTTTTGTAGTTGAAATTATTATTCCTTAAAAAAGATGATAGTTTGTTCGACCGACAATTAGGCGTGGACGGTTAGGGCTTAGTAAGGGAGGACGGGAGAAACTCAATTTGCCTTTCTCTGTGAGTCATGAACTCACAAGTCCGATCGTGAGTACCAAATTGAAGAGTTTGTCAGTGCGACTACACAGTAGTTTTTTGAAAATCTAAGGCTCTCAAAGGTAGGTATAGTAATTCATGCTATGAAAAATGGCTGACCTCATAGGGGACATGTTATAGGCCCACTTCGCCAGTTCAGCCCGTTCACAATATGGATTGGGCCTTATAGTGACTTAGGGTCGTTGAGAGGTTGAGTTCCAAATGGAAAAGGTTTTTGGAAGTATCATTGGGGGAGTTTATGGGGATCCAAGGTTATTCTAAAGGCCACACAGGTATAAAGACACACCAAAAAAGCAAAGCCGCGATCTTTGGACAAACAGCAGATATAGAGAGCTAAGAGAGGAAATAAAAGAAAGTTATGTTAGTTTTTTTTCAAACACCTACTGATCTGGTATTCTTTTTCAAAAGTACATCTTCAGTGTTGCTTCTTCATGACCTAATTATCCAAAATGAACTTGAATTTAGATTTTCTTCTATTGTATACTTTGAAGAATATATTCTTTGATCGAGATGAAAATACGATCAAATAGTCAAAAAGACCGAATCATAATTAAGGGTCACTCTGTTTAGTTAGAAAATGACTACGATCGTTGTTCAACAAAAGAAAAAAAAAAATGACTACGATCGTACATATAGTATGCCTTGTGGCTAAAGAAGATTGAATCCTTCACTAGGGAACAGATAAAGAGATAAAGATGAGAGAAAGAAGTTCATGGGTTGGAAATAGATGTTTGATGAGACATGAAAATGTCCACTTCAAAACTTTATTATAATAAAATGATTGTTTTGTTTAACCAGGTGTCTATTACGGAGTTCAGAGAAAAAAAATGAAAAATACATGAGGGGCATTTCGGTCATTTAATTCTATGAATATTCCGGTAAATATGGCTAAGATCAATAAGCGGATGAAAAGTAGAGTTAAAGACGAATCCGGAGGCGAAAATGAAAGTCAAATCGGAGTCTTGACAATTAAATTAAGCAAAGTCAAAGTTGGTCTTGAGTCTCATTTGATGATTTCTTTTCCATTTCTTCTCTTGTAATTCCATTTATTTGTAATAACAAGAATATTTTCATAGATTTCATGTGTAGCTAATCCAATTTTCTAGGGTTTTTTTATGAAACTTTTATCATGTTTGAATCATGGCATTTTTCATATTAATGAATATCTTTGATGTGATTCAAATGTTAGATTATTGATCTTCTACTATTGATTCAATGATTCATCATATTTTGCTATACTACTTGCGTTTAATTTGATGTATTATGTTTAGATCTACATCTTTAATAATTCATGCTTATAAGTTGATAGATAGTCGTTGTAGAGCTAGTTGCTTTACTATATACGCTTCAAATTTGATGGGTTATCTTTAGATCTTTATCTTTTATAGTGCATGCTTACTAGTTCATAGGTAGTCATTGCAATATATTGTGATTCGCTTCAAGGAGTTTAATAGATAAATGGGTTATTTTGTTTCTAAAACAAGATATTTCCGAGATTCGGTAGTAGAGGTTATGTAATTTTGAGTTATAAGAAAGGTATAAATGTTAAGTGTTATGAAAGAAGTGTATGCCCATTGACCAAGGTGCCTATAATGAAGAGTGCTTTTAGCACAAATACTTGGTTCATGTGGGCAGGAACATTTTGGCTGGATAAGTGAAGAAATTAAAGATTCTTAGTGGAGAAGCTAACTCCACACCTCATGCTTGAGGTGTCTCATGATGGTCAATCCAGCCATGCATTTAAGGCTATATATATAGCTTTTCTTTCACTCTTTAGTAGAGAAAAAATATCAATACAAAATGAGCAGTGAGCAATACAAAAACCAGTGAGTTGAATATTGAGTTAGTTGAGTAATAAAATCTCATATCTTTGATTATTATCTCATATCAATAGGGTCATTAATCTCAATACGTTATCAGCACGATAGAATCTACAAGCAAATTAGAAATTCAGTCAAAGACGAGGGGTGGTTTTGAAACCTATCTGAAGATCAAAGTAAGTTGTATTAATACTTTTCAAATGTCAAATCTAACTAATATAAATTTTGCAGCTCTTGACTTATCAGGAAGGAACTATATTAATTGGGCTCTGGATATTGAATCTCATTTAGAAGAAAGGAATCTAAAGAAAAGCATAGCGGAGGGTAATAACGAAACTTCTCAGAATCGTGCGGCTGCACTGAATTTTATCCGACATCATCTATGTGAAGACTTACAGTCGGAATATTTAAATACGAGAGACCCTCTATTACTATGGATTGGTTTAAAGAAACGTTTTGATCATTTAAAAAGAGTTATCCTTCCTAAGGCCCTAAATGACTGGCTACATCTAAGACTACAGGATTATAAAACTGTTTCTGAATATAGTTCTATTCTGTTTAAAATAACGACAAAATTGGCACATTGTGGTTTTCCTGTTAGTGAAGAACAAATGTTGGAGAAAACATTTTCAACTTTTCATGCTTCTAATTGGAATTTGCAAGAACAATATAGAAACATGAATTTTAAATGTCATTCGGATTTAATTGTCTTTTGGTTGCGGAACAAAATAGGGAAGTAATTATGAAAAATACAGAAGTCCGTCCAACTGGATACACTAACTTTTCTGAAACATATTCCACATCCGTCTCTACTGAAAGACCGAAATGTAACCAAAAGGGTTGTGGTCGTGGTCGTGGCAACTACCACAATAAAAATTCGGAGAAAAATGATTGTGGTGACGATCAAAATAATGATAACAGAAGCGGTGGTTACCGTTCTAGAGGTCGCGGTCGTGGCTACGATCGAGGTCG
>BEHA01045088.1:74764-89455 GCA_002897215.1 Eschscholzia californica subsp. californica | reverse complement strand
ATGGATACCTCCCAAAAAGGGGATCCGTGCAACACGAGCACATATGAGCAGGAAGCGAGCCAACCATCGATTACTTATGGATTACAATCGTCAATCCATATTTGAACTCAAACCCCTGGTCCACTAGGTTGTCCAATATCACATTGACAAGCCCGTGTTTGCAATCGATCCACATGTCGAGCCAACCAGTCTTAGTTCATTCCATTAACGGAACTCAAGATCATGGTCCACCAAGTTATCTAATATCATATAAATAACTAGTGTTTGCCATCGACTCACATGTCGAGCCAACCAGTCTTGGTTCCGACTAGCCTATGCTTTCTAGGTTAACAACCTAAAGCAATATATCACACACAACTATTGGTAGCACTCATGCTCCAATATCACACAAATAATCTCATACAATCAATTATCAATAACAATAACATAAACACGAATAATCATTAGCGTCTAGGCTGCTGCCCGGATGTATTTTCTACTATGTTTATATAATCCTAATAGTCTAGGTTGCTGTCCGGGTATATACATACCCCATTAATATAACTATAATCGTCTAGGGTTACTATATTGTTGTTGTAAATAGTTTCTAATCATAATGGATATCTATTGTATTACTAATTGGTTCTAAGTTGATGATAACCTAGTAAACAACAATGGTTCAAAGCTATTATAGTCCTACTATCCAAAACTAGGTTAAAAATTAAAGAGGGCTATGTAAACCCTAGGGAAGAAGAAACCTACATGATAATGGAGCACAAAGAAGAAGAAACCAAATCCCTAGCAAAACCCCTTTGTTGTTTCCCTCTTAGTCTTCACTTTCTCTCACTACACCTTCAATTTCCCACTAAACAAAACCCTCACTTTAGAGCTTCTCACAATCTCACGGTTTTAACCAAGTAAGAGGGAAAAAGATGAGTTGCTGGGTTATTAATTTAGTGGGTCTATTGCTATAGGGAATCCTAACTTTTACTTTAGTGAAAGTGGACCCTAAAATTTAAATCTGGCTACCGTGGGGATATAAGTGCCATATAGCTATAGACACCCCCTATATTACTCAGGGTTGTTACAATCTTCCCCACTAAAAGAGGATTTCGTCCTCGAAATCGAGCATACCTGACGAGAGAAAAAGATGGGGATAACGAAGCTGCATATCATCCTCACGCTCCCAAGTAACCTCCTTGTCATTGTGGTGATGCCACTGAACCTTGACCATGGGGATCGTCTTTCGCCGAAGAACATGTTCTCTACGATCAATGATACGAACTGGTTCCTCTTCATACGATACGTTTGGCTGGAGTTCCAAATCATGGTAATCTATCACTGAATGTTGATCTCCATCTCTCACATGTTTTCGAAGCATCGAAATGTGAATGACATTGTGGACTCCTGTGAAGCTTGCAGGCAAGTCAAGACGATAGGCTACTTTTCCCACCTTCTCAACTATTCTGAAAGGTCCAATATACCTGGGAGCCAACTTTCCTTTCTTACCAAATCCCTAGCAAAACCCCTTTGTTGTTTCCCTCTTAGTCTTCACTTTCTCTCACTACACCTTCAATTTCCCACTAAACAAAACCCTCACTTTAGAGCTTCTCACAATCTCACGGTTTTAACCAAGTAAGAGGGAAAAAGATGAGTTGCTGGGTTATTAATTTAGTGGGTCTATTGCTATAGGGAATCCTAACTTTTACTTTAGTGAAAGTGGACCCTAAAATTTAAATCTGGCTACCGTGGGGATATAAGTGCCATATAGCTATAGACACCCCCTATATTACTCAGGGTTGTTACAATAACAAAACAGAACTTGTTTTGTGCTGACTAGGACAAAATAAATGCTAGGTGGTGAGTTGGAAGCTGATAAGGACAACCTTCATCTTTTAATCTTAACCATCCGTTTCATTTCAACTCAAATCCTGACCATCACATCCATCAACCCTTTTAATATGCTGTAACATTATTCTGGGTAGCTGAACCAGAGCAACAACTAGATACTCTTCACCCAAATCTTTTCCTCTTCATCTTCTTTACATGTCTCCCTGTAACGCCCCAAGCCTTAGCAGTTGTCGATATTGTCCCCGCTTTAACCACCTCACACAGGTACGGGGTTTTGTCCTTGGCGAAGGCACCACAAGCTTACCCAAAAGGCCTCGGTACTTACTAAGCTTGAGCTTACACATATAGCCCAGTCTCTGGACACTCTTGTGAGCAATATGGGACTATTACACTCCCACCCTAACGCCTATCCCCCTTCTCCATCTTCAATTTTCAGTCCCCTCATTGATACAAGCTTTCAATATTGATTATTATTCTTTTTCTTTTGTTGTTTTAACTGAGTTACTCATTTTCTTTTTATTTTCTTTCCTGGTTCATCAACAACTCCAAATATCTCAATCTCAAGGTGAAGTTTTTTCTCTCTTTTTATTTTCTTTTTATTTTCTCTCATTTGTTGTTTTAACTCTTTTCTCGAGTTAATCATTTTCTTTTTATTTTCTTTCCTGGTTCATCAACAACTCCAAATGTAGGATTGTTGTTATCTTTTACTCATTTTAGGAAGTCTCCGTTGATTGTTTCAAGTATGAATAAATGTTAAGCTGTAATGAATATTCTTATTTTGATTGAAATATGCAACATTCTCCATTCATTTGAATATTGATGTTTGTGATTTCATGAATACCTATATAGTTCAATTGAATACGGTTGAACTAACATTGGGAAATCTTGAAACCCCTTCATCCCATTTCAAGCAAAGAAGACACCTGGTTAAATGTCTATTTTGGAAAGTCGAAGAAGAAGAAGAAAATGAATTCTTGAAATCTCAATATGGGATTTTAGCTCCAAGCCTAGAGAGCACAACACTGCATGTTCCCAATCTCTCTGAAACTCAATTGGGAATATGAGAAGCACATACTCAAAAGGTGAAATAGTTTTTATTCTTTTCTTGAGTGCAAAGTGTTTGATTAATTTCCTAAATGATCCTATTACTGATTATTTGTACAGACAATTCTTATCAATTTAAGAAAGTTATTGTTATGTCTGCCTTTATTCAAATATGGTAGATGACATCCATAAAACATATTCCAAAATATGTTTCTTTAAATAGAAGTTAATGACAAAGGTATGGTGAGATGCTGAGATATGGTAGAATCATCGTTAAACTTATGGTTTAAAGCTAAAAGATGTTCGTTTTAAGCAACTTTAAGTCGTCATATAAATAATGTAGACATGTGTATTCATGTTGTAAGATAAGTAAAATAAAAATGTCTGTTTCCGCGTCTCTATCGTGAAACATAAACTGGAAAACATTTTTAGGTATAGAAAGTTCATTCATAATATCTTTTCTTTAGTTCGGTTAGATAATTTCCACTAACTTTGTTCTTTTGTAAGAAAAAGCTCAGCATTTGCTTTCTGAACTATCAACTCACCACCTTATCAAGTTAGTACTCTCTTTAGTTCCTAATTACTTGGTTCATTATGTGCAAAGGTCGTTTTATTTATCTGCGGAAATTACGATAGAAATCTGAACCAATATAAACAAAAGGAATAGTAAAACAATTCAAATTCAATAGCCTTTTATATATAATCTTGGATTATTAGTAATTAAATTTGGTTGGGTGCAGACATGCGCTTATGAAGATGGGAATATGGGATTAGACCTCCACTGACTTGCTTATGGCGATGCTTATTGATCTTCATCTGAAAAGATGTAGCTTCTGCGCCCCTTCATTGAGAAAATAAAATCTAGCAAAGCAGGAAGACAAAAGGCTCGATCTTTTTTTTTTTAGATTTTAGTGGGAGATGGCTTACTATATATGAACGTGATAAACTTGAATGTGTGGTAAGTATTACATTCCTAGAAACTTCTGAAAGTTAAGAGCTTGCCATGTATAAAATAGAAACTACTAGCAACTCATTTGTTCTGATATTATAGAGCTATGGTGTATCACTAGAAAGCATTTGTTGTTGAACCAAAAGCGTGCACCTCATACGATAAAATCAAAAAGCTTTCCAAGGTTCTCTTGTGATGTGGTGTGTATTACGGTTCTTTATATCTACGCGTTTATACATCTATATCTATAGATATATGTTGGTGTATATGTATATCCATATACCATATCTATACCTTTCTATATATTTGTGTTTTATGTTAGTGTGCTGCAACATTTATCTTGGTGATTGTGTTGTGCATCAGGTTACAAAACTCCAATCTAGTAAGGCATTTGAACAAGGGCTTTCTTCCAACAATTTGTTCATTCCCTCTGTCAGGGTATAAGGTACGACAAGCTAAATTCTCTCGACCAAAAATGTTAAACATTTATGTGTAATAAATGTGGGTCTTGAATGAGTAGATTGGAAGGCCAATATTTACCATTACACTAAAGCCGAGGCTGCTAGGTATGGGTTCATATGAGTTTTAGATCTAGGTTACTACGCCACCAAGGGTATGTATACTAACAATACTTCTCAAGTTTGGTGACACTGTCAATGTGTATCATCATTTACCATATGAAAAAACGTGATACAAAGTCATTGCAAATGAAGGAAGTAACGAGACTGAGCACTTTAATGAAAGGATGGATTTAAAGGGGTCTATGGTCGAATTTTCGTCTCTGAGCACAAAGACAGTCTTCTAGAGTACAATGAGTATGGATTAGACCCGAAGCAAGTATAATCTTTCCCCTGCTCTTTTTCTCTTTACTTTCGGCACTAGGTTGATTGTTTAGACGGATTGATGTTCAACTGAATGGATGGTGTGTGGTATGCAGGTAAGTACAAGGAGTGATGGACACAGTCACATAGACGAGTAAGCAAAGTGATTCTATGAGTTTACCTTCTATATTCATTTGAAGACATTTGGTGTATGCGTTTTGAGGCACACAAGGGAAGAAGAAAGATGCCAAAGACTGACTTGGTATATAAGTAAAGTTTGATTAGATAGACGGTGGTAGTTTTATGTGTTAACTATGTAAAGTGATGCTTGGTTTCTTATACCTTAAGAAATGAAACAGTTGAAGTCTATTAGGTTTTTTGCAATCTTAATTTTATTTTTTAATGTCATTAGTACCTCATCAGGACTAAAATTAGATGACATAAACCAAAATATAATCAGATTGAACATAAATATCAATTACATCTCCTGACCTCACAAACAATTTAAACCCCATCAATTGCACAAAGTTTCTCCTATTACCCTATTTATTAGGGAGGTTATGTTCTCTTATTTGTGGATGTTGCTGCCACTTTATAACCCCTTGAATTTCTAGAGAATATTTCACGTGATATTTGATCATCTTGACGTATTTTATTTTAGTTGTATCTACAAAAATATTTGAATTTATTGTTCAGAATTTTCAGATCACCAAGAAAGCGAACTTATTTTATTTGAAAGCGAATCTTATCGTGCCGAAGGTACGGGCTATACCTAGTATTATATAAAATACTTAAATTTCTGGCTGACAGGGATGAAATAAATCTTGCACTTTCATATTTCTATCCAAATATTGAAATTGATACACTTCACCTTTCCTCATTCTTATGACCTTTCAACTCATTAATCCTCAATTTTTTTCCGCCACCTTTGAGAACGTCCATCTCTTAAACTGATTTTACTAATATATTCTTATGTAGCGAAATAAAAGCAAATTTTATAACCAAGAACTCCAAGTTGTAGATGTATATTTCATCATATCATAAGGTTTTAGACAAACCTTCGAGATGGGTGAATAAGAACAGGAAGACCATTGCAATCATAAGGTATTACTTTATCGTTCTTATGAACAACCACAAAACTAAACATTATATAATCAACATATCCAGAGTTGAAGATGTATATTCGTCGTCCTTTTGGTACAAAAAAAGACGTATATTCATCATATTGTAAATTGGTATTAATGTGTATCGAATAATTTTTATTTCCGTCAAACATTTATTATTTTTATAGTTTAAATTTATGATTTTGGAAGTATATCAGAACAATGTTATTTGGGAAGGAGGTGAGAACTGAAAATTGAAACTTCTCAAATGAGCATGTTTTAAATTAGTCTGTTAAGACTGTGAGGAAGTAATAACGAAAAAGTAAGGAGAAGATTTAATAATCAAAGTGAGGTACTATTGTTGACCCAGTTACAAATATTAAAGCATGTTTATTTAGCAATGGCGTCAGGGAAAACAGGATCAATTATTAGGTCGAATGAGAATGGTAGTAGAGAGGCTAATCGATGATGAGACACCAATAGTCTTGAAGGGTTGGTGTTAAAGTTAGTATAAATTAAGTGATAAGAATGTCAAGAATTGGTACAGAAAGGTATTTTTATTACTTTAATATTGACTCTCAGTTTTAGGGTCCATGATATTCGGTAGTTGCTCTTCAAAGTTGTTTCTTCGTAATTCTATCTTACGCATTCTATTTTTCGAATGCTAATGCCGCTATAACTTGCCTTTAAAATTTGAGTTGGAAGACTCAAAAATGAAGTTCAGTTAAAGCCAACTACGATCGTCGAATCAAGGAGTTGATTCGCGGCTAACATAGACCGGATCCTACAAGGGTTACACATTAGAGTAATGATTTGAAAAGAGAGAATTGACTAGAAGGATAATGGCAAATAAGTGGATTGGATCCATTATTGGTAAGCCCAGAAAGATTCGGAGAAGTCTGTAGAGATAAACATGTCCGGGCCCAGAAGGGAGGCCCGGAAAGGCTTTAGGTAGGCCGGCCATGTGATGGCCGACCTAGGCAATAGGGCCGGCCATGTGATGGCCGGCTAGGCCCTAAGTGGGCCGGCCAAGGAAGCCCAAAAAGGGCTATGTTGGCCGGCCACTTTAAGTGACCCAAAGGAGGGTATTTTAGGTGTTGCCTTATAATTAGGTTTTAGGAATCCTAGTTTGAGTCTAATACCTCTTCTAGGGATTTCTATATATACCTAATTATACAACCTAAAGAGAGAGAGACAATTCTCAAAGAAGTTTGAATATTTTCTGAAAGAGTTTCAGAATATACATCTCAGAGAGAGAGAGAGAAAATGAGTTTTCTCAAGTATCTAGTCAAGAAGAAGGAGTTCTTCATCTCAACCTTCAAGAAGGTCCTAGCTGACTGAAAGGAGGGAGTTCAAGTCATTACTCGGTGTCTCAAGTAGAGGAGCCACACTTGGAGCTCTTATCTTCCGAATACTGGTCGGGATTTAGTTCGTGGGAAAGCGATTAAGAGGTAATCATCTTTCCAATCTAGTTCATTGGTATGTTCATGTATAGATCCTGGAAACTAGTGTTAAACATAGAGATGTTTGAGATTCCGCTACCAACACTAGACAATTAGGTGTATGAGATACCCTAGTATAATCCCCTTCACAAACCTGTGTTTGCATCGACTTTCACGTCGAGCCAACCACTAATTGTTGATGATTAATCAATCAAATACCTCATTAGGACTTAACTCTATGGTCCACTAGGCAACCCACTTTATAGGCAAACTTGTGTATGTATCGACCCTTACCTCGAGTCTACCTCTATAACATTTTCTCACCTATTCAAATTTTTAAGTTGATTCATAACCAATTGATACACTAGCACACAACATACGTTCAAACAACTCAAAGTCCTATAAAAGTAGGGAGCTTCAATACCCTCATGGACATCATACATATATGGATTGCTATATTCGCAATCACATACCTTAGGTTTGACATCATGGTCAAACAAGACATTTGCTCACCCGCATCATAAACAAAAGTACATCTCAAGACGTTAACCTTCATTGGGAAAATTTGCATTCCCCATTTAGATTCAGAAAATACAAAGACATATTTCTTTGAAGTTTTCATAAGAAAGCAATTCTAAGACACATTCTAGATTCAAGAAGTTGTACAATACACTAATCTAAGTGTTCCTAACAATGATGTGTCTAACGTCGACAATCAAACCCACAATACAACCCTAGGACCACTAAACCCAGGGCTCTGATACTACTTTGTAGCGCCCCAAATCCTGAATCTCAAGCTAACCGCCTTGAAATCGAAGATTTGAGACCTTCAAACTGGATCCACGAACAACACCTACCATGAGTGCACAATCACTACTTGAAAAACAAAATAGCTGGGTTAAAACCCAACTGCAGTAGATTTCCTCAAATCTAAGTCTCGGGTAGGCAAGCTCAATCCCCAATCAAGGAAGCATTGCATTCATATTCATTATTGGCATTATCTAAAATTTAACGTTGAATACTAACATAATATATCAGATTTATCCAATCCCTTTCGAAACTAATAAGTTATGTCCTTTGATTAATTATTAGGTTTTCAAGTTCTCGTATTTTAATCTAATACTAACCTTGATAATGCAACAATCTTTCCTCCTTTTTCCAGCAGATATAAATATTATGTCTTTAACTAAGGTAAACCTTTATAGCCCAAAACTTGACATATACGTCGACAAACATATTATGTCAAAAGACACAATCATCGAGCCCTTGTTTCGGTATCTCAGCCAATACATAACAAACATTAACCCTTATCAAGAATGACAAACAAGTTCACCAAACAATTCAAGTCAACAACACATGACAAGTTAGAAAGGATGATGCGCACAGTAGATCCTCACGTGGATCTCAACCTCAAACAAGTAAATAACAATAATAGTTAACAATCATAGACTCACCACTAGAAGGTATCTACCTAGAAGATACATTGCCTAAAGAACAGAAACTATGTGAATTATCTCAATAAACTCGTTCATTGGAGACTGTCTTGACACCTTACACAAAAACTATCACAACTCTCCATTCCGAACTCTGATTAACGCAGTTTGAACTAATAGAAAGTAGATAAAGATACCTTCCCAACCATTTAAGAATCACGACGAGATTCATCATATACCAATACCAGATTCAATTTTAATATAGACCTACGTACAGTAGAGACTGTTCTGATACCTTGTACGAAAACAGGTATAACTCCTTACTCGAAACTCAGATTAGTAAACCGTTTAAACTAATAGAAATTAGACAAAGACACCTTTCCAACCATAAAAGAATCACAACAAGACTCATCATATATCAATACCAGATTCAATTTTAATATAGACCTACGTACAGTAGAGACTGTTCTGATACCTTGTACGAAAATAGTCATATCTCCTCACTCGAAACTCGGATTAATGCACCGTTTGAACTAATAGAAAGTAGATAAAGATAAATTTCCAACCAGTTAAGAATCACGACGAGATTCATCATATATCAATACCAGATTCAATTTTAATATAGACCTACGTACAGTAGAGACTGTTCTGACACCTTGTACGAAAACAGGTATAACTCCTCACTCGAAACTCGGATTAGTAAACCGTTTGGACTACTAGAAATTAGACAAAGACACCTTTCCAAAAATAAAAGAATCATAATGAGACTCATCATATATCAATACCAGATTCAATTTTAATATAGACCCACGTACAGTAGAAACTGTTCTGACACCTTGTACGAAAATAGTCATAACTCCTTACTCAAAACTCGGATTAGTAAACCGTTTGAACTACTAGAAAGTAGACAAATACACCTTTCCAACCATAAAAAATCAAAACGAGATTCATCATATATCAATACCAGATTCAATTCTATTATAGACCTACGTACAGTAGAGACTGTTTTGACACCTTGTACGAAAACAGTCATAACTCCTCATTCGAAACTCGGATTAATAAACAGTTTGAACTAATATAAAGTAGACGAACAAACCTTTTCAACCATATAAGAATCACGATGAGATTCATCATGTATCAATACCAGATTTAAGTTTAATCTAGACCGAAATACTGTCCTCTATAAATGTTTTATGAGATTCTAGATAAAACTAATGTCTAAACCATTTAATCGTTCTTTAGTGTGATTAACAATTCTAAACCTATCATGGAATAAATTGAAAGAGCCTACAAAAAAATTAGGAGATTAGGAAATCTACCTCTTTACGACTTAGATGACTTCAAGACCACAACCATGTCTTGTCTCTCTCTAGAGAACTCTATCTCTATCTCTTTTGTTCTTTATTCCTCCTTCCTTCACTAAGAAGTGGCTGCACCATCTCTATTTTCCATATGGTTTCTTCAAAAGTGAAGAGGATTAGGGTTTTGTAAACCCACTTATCCAACCTAAACTAACCTAGAGTTTGTTATTTCCACCCAATTTGATATATAAAAAATTATAGGGGTGTTACACTTTCTCTCTAATACCACTGCTGAAATCTTCCTCTCTCTCACTCTCTCTAGAAAGATAGTAATCGAATCCTCCAACCAATTCCATCTATCTTCCTGTAATCCCTGTAAAAATATCAAGAAAAGGTATGAAATCTGCTCCATTAGCCATTGATCTCTCTTATCCCAGTTTCAGATTCTCTCTCTAAAAATCTGGTATGATCTCTTTCTCCCTTTCTTGATTCATCCTAATCAAATCCTCTCTAAAAAATATCTCCTATTGTGTTCTCTGTTTCTTATATATCATAGAAAGAAAAAGTAAAAAAAATCTCTCTAAGATCTTGAATTGATCTTCTCTTCCAATCTCCAGCTATCTTACTCTGTCTAAGAAACAATAGGATGAAATCTTTTCTTCTTTAATCAATCGGATGAAATCTCCAACTTTTCTCTGTTTCTCTCTGAAATCTTATCCTAAATAATCTTCTAGCAATCTCTTCTTGATCCAGCCGAGTTCTCTCTCTCTAGAAAATATTCAGCTTTCTCTCTTTCCATCTTAGTAAAATAAAGAACAGCTAACCCTCTCTTTGCTTCTCTATGATTTGGTTTGATTCCAAAAGTTCTCATTACCATTCTCTCTGTTTCCAGCTCTCTTTCTACTCTTATTTCTCTGAAAATATTTGATTAGGAAAGAAAGAGATACCCGAGATGGAAGAGAATATTTGAATTCCCATAAATGTGGACGGGTTAGTTGGGTGTTAATTGCTGGCTATTATAGGGGCTGATTGGGCGCTTCACCGTGTAGTTCAAGAAGCTGCAACTTGATTCAGATTGACCCTCACGTGTGTGAAGCTTTCCTGGCCGTCCGGTTCTTGCTGATTTGCGCGGGGATACTGAAGCTGGTACGCTCAATGCATCAGATCATATTCCGAACATAAATCCCGAGTGCCGTCCCATGAAGCCCGAAGGTATACCACGCACAACTGCTGCCGTCAGATGACACCGTGTCATCCTGATAGATCTGCGCCACGTGTCCTTTAGCTGACTTGGTCAAATGATTTTTTACTCGAACTTTGACTTTGCCTAAATTGCTCGTCCGGACTCCAATTTGACTCCCGTTTTCACCTACGGATCCGTCTTTAACTCTACATTCATCCGAGCATCAATATAGACCAAACAACCGGACTATCATAGCCTCTAAATGACCAAAGTGTCCTCAAGTGTGTCTTTATCCCGATTTAATCCGTTTCCCGCGTTCAATTCCGTAACAGACACCTGAGAAAGAGAAATACACAATTCATCAGAGTAACTACTCGAAATAGACTAATTAGCCCAAATTAAGAGATTCAGATGTGACATTTTCATGTCTCATCGGTTAGCACGACTTCCTTGAATAAATCTCCCATTTAACATAGTTACCATTAATAGAACGACAAACAAATAGAAAATTCAACATCGAATTCAAGCAAAGGCCTGATCTTGAAAAGATTAAAATGTTTAAAAAAATAAATCAAGGAAGAAGAACAACTTAGAAAAAGTAGCCAATGAAGAAAATACAAGGATCGAGTAAACTATTTATAAACAGAAGCAGAAGGAAAAGAAATCTGAAACAGACATGAAGCATAAATTAAAGGTGGATTGGAAATTCGCAAAGTAATAAATATTTGTTAGGAAATCGCGGCAAATCTTTCACTCAGTTAGACATGAAATTAATGTGATCAGAAATGACGAAGACTTTTAACCAATGATGGAAGCACGAGCGTCTAACGCATCATCAATGGTTTTGTAATCAGTTAACCAAAAGGTTATAAAGAAAAAGCGCGATCAAGTTATCAAACAACTTGACATCAGAAAATCAAAAGAGAAAAACGAAAGTCGTTCTTCAAGAATTAAAGGTATTCAAACCTCTCGTATTCGAAACCTAAGCAACCCTAGAAAGTAATGCTGCAAGAAGACATCTCACCACACAAGGTAAGTAAGACCGGGGTTCACATACTGCCCTAGTTCAGGTGTATCCTTAATCTCAATGATTTATTTTCATAAATTAATCTTGCATTATCTTAATCTCTACATAAATAATATGTGCAAATAAAATAAATACTATAAGTTATTCTACTATATGGTTTTTCTTCTTTCGACTAAGAAGTAGCGAGTCACCAGGTAAGTGAATCGGAAAGAGATCTACCACCCATGCCCAAAATTAGGGGGTCAATACGAGTGTCATCGGAGGCTAAGCCCTGCACTGGCTCTAAATACATTCAGGCTTGATATGGATTCTAGTATAAAGGAAGGAAATCTGCGTAAGTGGGGCCGATACCTCAATCCTGAAATGAAAGAGGCAGAAGCGTGCCTAGTGCTTTCCCGACTTAAGCCTGGATCTGATCCAAGACCCTAAGCGGCGAAGATCTTAAGTATTTAATAAACTTGGGATACAAGAGTGTGACGAGGAGAAAACTTTCCCCACAGAATATACAAGATTAGGAACTTGCATCTATCAAATATACAGATAATTCCAAAGAGAAATCTCGATATCTTACAACAGCTAAATAGCAATACAAGACAATGGATCTTAACGACCTCATCAAAACCACTTATCGAAGTCGGCTAAAGAAGCCTATAAAAGGTAACAAACTCGTCTTGAACAAGGCACGATTACAAGCTGAATCTCAAGTTTAAAGGATCAATCAAATGTCTAATTCCTAAACTCTGTACTTTAATCCTCATTAATTTAAGTGCAAGAACGTCTTTACTGACTTGAGTGTCGGAGAGATTTTCGAGTTCTATGCAGGTTTCGCCCCAAACTCCCGAGGAATAGTTCCAGATTTAACAAAGCATTTGAATTGTAATCTAAATGAAAATTTGGACTTCATCATTGTGGGCATTTTAATTGAAAGAGATAAATAAAGATGGTGAAGGAGATGGTGGTGGTCTATGGTGGGACAGAGGAGAGAGGATAAAGAAAGGGGTGATTGAGTTTTTTAGTTAAAGGTTGATGTGATGTGAAAGCATAATGTTTAGGTCACTTAAACTAGATAAGTTAGTCCATTTTATGCTCCAATTCTAATAAGTTATGCCTATATTTATGACAAGGTACCATGAAAGAGTTATGCAAGGATATGATCTAAGTAGAAGAGTCAAGAGTGCTTAAAAGAGTCCAAGGATATGGCCTAAAGCCTACAGAGCGAAATGAAGCTAGAAGAGAGAAGAGATCACCAAGGGCATTTTGGTCATTTTTCACCTAAAAGAGATAAAAGAGAGTTTAAAAAAGTCTACAGAATTTTTGGAACATTAATGAGCAAGTTAGAGACAAGGGCAAAATTGTCAATTGGCACCCGTTGGGCAAGCTAGAGAGGCCAATAGTCAACTTAGAACTAAATGGAGTCAAATAAAAAGTCATTGTAGCTTGAGCAAGTCAAACTAGACAAAAGAGTAGGTATAACTACTAAGGAAGGGCAAAGTGGTCTTTTAGTAAGAAATAGAAATTCATGCCCTAATTTTTTCTCTACACTTTATCTCCTTCTTTCTGGGATGAACTTTATAGAGATAATGACAATAGAGGCTAGGGTGTATGGAGATTTAAAGGTCTACAAAGGGAAAACAAGAAAAATTAAAGAAAAAGCAAGGTGAAGACTGAAGGGAAATGGTCGGCCATGCCTTGGAGATCTCGTCCAAGGCAACCCTAGCTCGACCAACACCCTTCTTCAGCTCGTTTAGGTCATGAGAAGGCTTGGTCGCCCTATGGTTTAGTCAGCCAAACACCTTTCTTGCTCCACCTGAGTTCCTTTATTTGTATCATCTCTTCTTCTTTTGATTTCTAGGGTTTGTTAAGCTATTCTTAAGGTTGTATTGAGTTATTTAAACTTTCTCGTGATGAGTTATAGAGAGATAAAGTACTTAACTTGAGTGATTCATGTTATCATACTTTGGTTTGATTATTTTTATGAATAAATACTATCATTCTTGATTCAAAGTTAAAATAATCTTTCTAGAGCTTGATTACTAGTTGTTCTTACTAATAAATCCTAGATAGAGAGAAATTAGAAATAAAGAGAGTATGATAATGTGTTTCATGATGTTAATAATGTTAATTACACTCTCTGTGCTTGAATGCAAGAATCTCTCCATTTATGTATTTATATTGATTAGACGAGTATGTTGATGTCTCTTTCATGTTAGGTTAATCGTTTAATCTTGTTTCATTCCTTCTGTTAAACACATGTCATAGTTACTTATTAATTGATCTACCCAATGTTAGACTCGGTGTTAATGGAATATGATGACCGTTTGACTATTTATGACAATTAGGTATATCTAACACTTAGAGCATCTAATTTTGAGTCGAGAAGACTCAAACTTGAGATCGACCCAAACAAGCATTTACATAAGTATATTTGATCCCGAATCCCTAACCTCTCTCATAGTTAAAATAAAAGCCTAAGTCTCCGAATAAGCCCTTAATTATTAGTTCAAGTTTAGTTATTTCTCTTTTGTTTCTTTTTTGGTCCTTGTCTAATCTACAAACCC
>BEHA01045088.1:26437-65623 GCA_002897215.1 Eschscholzia californica subsp. californica | reverse complement strand
CAAATGTATGAAGTATTTAAACTATAGAAAATGACTCTTTAGGTCAAAATTACATTTTTCCACAAAAAAAAGGTCAAAATTACATTATAAGTAAAAAAGCACTTCACTTTTTCAAACAACTAAAATGTGGTGTAATATTAAGGCATATTTGTCAGCCTTGTGTAAAATAATATGACTAGTTATTTTTTAGGCCATTTGTAAAAAAACCATTCCAGAAATACCCCCGTAATCTTGACATCTTGAGCTCGAGACATGAATACTATTTTATCTTAATATAAAGAAATTGTTGGTATCTATAAAATTCGTCAATCAAATTTGAAGATCCAAACCCCTAAAAAAATAATAGACCCCAAAAAATATAATAGTTGAAAACTTTGAAATATAATCGTCTAGGTATGGCAAGATTAAATTACAGTATTTAATATCAGATCATCCAAAATCACTGGCTCTCTTTGCTTAATAAACATTACGAATAAGGAACAAGAAAAAAAACATGCAGAGTTGGTTTTTATTAAATTGAAAATAAAAATGAAGAAAACAGAAATCTAAATCCTTACTTGATCAAAGTTTTCTTTGAAAATGCTAACACAATAAACTCAATTTGACAAACGATAGCTTAAAATCAGAAAATTTTCTATGTCATACTTGTAATAATTATTCAAACGTCTAGAAAATCAATCATAGGTTTAGTTTACTAATTCTACTGGCAAAAACAGAAATGATTTTAGAGAAATAATAAGATTTTGTAAATCTAATACGAAATAGGTTATACAAAGACTTGCATGCTTCAGCAGATATGTAAATTATAAAATAGATCGTGTTGTCTTTTAAGCTTGTTTAAAACTCTTTCTTTCTCAGGCATTCCTTAATAAAAGTTTCACAAGACTTCATCTCGAGATGTATTAATTACAACAAGGCTATGATTTGATAGATCCCTAAATTTCGAGCTTCAAAAAAAGATATTTTTGGGTAATGCCTAAGCATGCAAGAAAATTACTCTGCGGTCGGAGCAAGGAAATCCATTACAATTAAAGGAGCAAATAGGGGAGGATGAACGCTTACCTTAAAACTTGATTTGTAGCATCTACTTAAGAAAGCAAAAATGAAAATCAATACCATCCTTCTTTTATCCCACTTTCCCTCTCTGGAACGCTTTTCTCATTTTTTTTATTTCTAAATCATGTTCTCGCTCTTCAGTCTGGACAACTAAAGAACATATATACTGTCAAAATATAAAATAACGCTGATACAGAAGTCGAGAAAAGCAGATTACATTCAATGAAATCAACGGCCTTTCCTTTTTTTCGTCTTTATATCATACCATTAACACTTGGTCCTTTTGCAGACGACGGTTTCATTTTCGTTTTTTTATCATGTCATTTAACACTTGGTCCATTTCTCTCAAGAAACATTTTAATACCTTCTTTTTGTTGTAACTCACTTTACCTCTTTAAAGCTCTTTTTTTTCCTTTTAATTTCTAAACCCATTTTTAGCACTTCAGTTTGGAAAACCATAAAATATATATATATATATATATATATATATATATATATATATATATATATACTACCAAAATATAAAATAAAGTTGATAAAGAAGTCGAAAAGATCAGACTACAATCAGTGAAAATTTTTACCCCTGCCTCTCTAAAACGCCAGTCTTGTTTCTTCGTCTTTTGTATTGATTAAGACAATGTTTGTTATTAGAAATATTCAGGGTTCTCAGGTAATTGTAGAACGATTCTCGATGGTTGGTTTATCTATAACTTGTATAGACATTATAGTGGTCTTCTATCTTTATTTTCTCATCTTATCGATAACAACTACATTTTTCTTGAGATTATAGTGTGAACCATAACATTGTCCTGTCTAATGATAGATGTCCTCATTCTTTATTTTCTTATGTTATCAAGGCAACAATATTTTGTGTGAGGATATAGGATCAACGATAGTTTTTATATAGACTATAGAGGCCTTCATTCTTTATCTTCTCGTATCGAGAATAGTTATTGTTATAGAATGTTCTTCGATGATTTGGTAAGATGGTATCTCAGTTTTATTGCTCAGTTGTTTCATATTTCAGAGTTTGCTTCGGAGTAGGCATTTGATGCGGGAAGAGGAAACATATGTGTCATCTTATTCTACGGTTGTACATTTTACTGTTTAACCTCAGTTTCACTCCATGGTATTATAGGTTAGATTCAGGATATGAAGGGTTGGATCTAGTTTGTTTATAGAGTTTAGTTTGATTTACTTTTGTTAAATGTCGTAAGTTTGTAGTTTCAGAAATGATATAGGTTCAATCAAGTTCAGAGTTGGTACGTCAAACTGGACAGAGGAGAATAGAAGAGGTTGGTTCGTTGTGTTCATAGCACATAGTCAGATTTTTGAGCATCGTAAATGCATTATCCAACACATTTTGAAATTGCTCGAATTTTTTTTTGGAATTTATTCTCATTAGAAAGACATCGTTTGAGTTTTGGGTTTGGGAGCTTGTGTTTGTCATCATTTATAGATTTGAGTTATAGATTTTCTTGGGGTCAGATTGCAGAAAGGACAAGAGAGCTTGCTGATCATCAGCATGTTGGGATTTATAGTCTACTAATGTTCTAAGCGGAATCTCAGACATCATATGTCTAACATTAGTATCCCCAGGATCTTATGCATAAGACAATAATGATAACTAAGTAAAACTATTTTGATGATTACCTTAATCGCTAGTTTTCCCACGAACCTTTCCAATCGCTTTGGAGAAGACCAAAAGCTCCAATTGTAGCTCCTTTACTTGGGACACCGAGCAAACAATTTGATCTCCCACCTTGTTGCTAGCTAGAACACCAATGGTGGTTGGATGAAGAACTATTTCTTCTTTGACTAGATAGATAGTTGGGAATTAGCTCATTTTCTCTTTCTACTTGATGTTGTAGAGTAAGAAGGCTCTAAGAGAAATCCAAACCTTATTCACTTTCCTAAGAGTCATTATATAGAACCCTAATAAGAGACCACCTCCAATTTGGATCCCTAAAAGACTCTTTTGAATAAGATTAAGGAAATAGTCGAAAATAGCAACTAGTTGATATTTTCCCAATTCCTTGAGGAGGTGACGCCCAAACCATCCAAAATTGGCATATTTGGTCTTCCCTATTAGGGTAATCGACCTTCCAACTGTCAGCCCAATCCGAGCCCAAAAAGTCCCTTTTTGACTCTAGGCCCAAAATCCCTCTTTTGGGTTTTTTGTACTATCTTTGTCTAAACTTCCTTTAGGCCTATGAGACATATTTACGGGGATCTCCCATGATTATATATATCTCATCCCTCTAGTCATATCCTCCGATCAAATTAACACTCCTTGTGTAACTCGTTGTAGGATCCGGTCGAAGTTAGCCGCGAATTACTTCGTAATTCGACGATCGTAGTTGGTTTCCTCGTCATAAATAACACATAATTTACGTATTTGTTTCATAATTTTTATTCGATGTGTATTTATGTGTGAGTAAAAACGAAAACAAATATTGTTGTAATGTTCCGAGAAAAATATACTATTTCCAAGTCTGAAAATTAAGTGAGAGAAAGTGATATATACGTTTTGTATATTAACCCTCAAATCACGCTAAATTGATCCCAGAAAATATACTGTTTCCAAATCAGAAAGTTTAGTGAGAGAAAATTGATTTGACTCGAAAAAAATATTACATAGTAATAGAGAAAATTGATTTGGTCCAAATATGTAAAGAAGAGAGAGAAAATTTGATTTCCAAATCTGTTTAGAGGAGAGACAAATTATGATTTGTTTCTATCCGTTTTTTGCTAATAAATCCCCCAAATCACGCCCAAATTTGATTTCCTTCTTTTCAGCGTTTTTTAGTTTCTGGTAATGGCGTTTCAAAGATTTAGGTTAGGGTTTTTGGAAACGTTTCGTATTGGGAAAGTTTCGATTTTGTTTCTAAACTGTTTAAGGATGGGAGAGAAAGTTGAGGGTTAGAAATATCCAAATTCTTATAATTTATCCCAAATTCACGGTTAATTAAGCCGTTGGAACTTTCGGTCCAGCCCCACAATTTAAAATCCCGCGGAAATGGTTTGGGACGCGGATTGAATTGTTGTATAGATAGTAAGGGTTTTTAGACCCAAGAGAAAAAGGACTAAAAATCCATTTTGTGATAAGATTGAACCCTAAACCCTTTTTGAACATTATTTTGGGTATATACCCATAGACCCTTTTTTTATTCAAAGAATTATGTTTACAATTATCCAGAGGATAAATATTCTAAATATTAATTTACAACAAAAACTCTCTTGGAGAGTTAAAGGTGTGAAACCAAAATTTTATTCCGACCAATGCTATACTGTAACAATGTCTGCTTCAACAATCAACTCTATCTTTTCATTTCACTAGAAATGACAGACTTGATGTCATGTGCTATGGCCTGAGCATCCATGGAAACTCCAGCTAAACCTCTTCGAGAAAACCCAGCACAATATATCCCATTTTTCCCTTTCCAGTGAGCAGGATATTTGTTCTTTGGCATCCCATCATTATTTAGCAAATACCCATTATCCTGCACATATTTAACAAATGAGCTACATTTTACTCAATTTATCAACCAAATTACAATAACATCACTTCTTAGTATTATTGGAGTCAAAGGGATCTGGTGTCTAAGTTGTGTTATCTTGGCAAGTTCATCCCAAGCACAAAATGGGTGACATCGAAGGGGCTTCTTAGTATTATTGGAGTCAAAGGGATCGGGTGACTAAAGTGACCAGTAGAAACTAGAATTGCTTACCTCAACCCAAGCATTTGAAGTACGATAACCAGTTGCGAAGACAATGACATCGAATTTATGCACTTGTCCATTTTGAAAGGTCACATTATTATCTTTAACCTCCAATATCTCAGGTAGTACCTGTGAACACGTATTAACGCATCATAAGTTCGTAACAAGTAAGATCTTGATACGTGAAGTACTTAAGGAATGCATAAGCCTTGCTCTATAGGCGCGCACATCATCGAATTGATGATTTATTTAAACTACTGGTTACTTTATTTATGGCCAGATTGAGCAAAAATCTTAGCTAATTTGCCAATTTGTATAAAATGTAAATTACAGTTACCTTTATGATCCCATTTTTTATCTTTTCAACCGTGCCAACATCAATAACGGGAGCTTTGCCTATTGTGGCTTTCTGGGTAAATGGACCTTCCCTAGGCCTACGGATGCCATACTTGGTTAAATTGCCGTATCTGAATCTAGCAAGTGTAGCAACTATAGTATCCATTAGTCCAATAGGAACTCCCATTTTTGAAAGAAGCATACCGAGGTATATCATCTCCTTGTTTACAACATGCACCTGCATCCATATCCAATTTCATTTTAAGTTCGATAAAATTACCTTTTAGCTGCGTATTTGCAAAGTTGGTCAAAAGGAAATTTAAACTCGGTCTATTTTTAGTTTTAATTTATTTTAGTTGTTTTTATCAACTTTATTAATCTTGGTCTCTGTAAAGTTTGTGGTGATCTAACTCAAAATTAATTGTTAATGAGTGAGAGAACCAGTCATTATATTCTTGATTACTAGACCATCATTCTCCCCCGCTATTCTTACATGTCTCTTCACATGTGGTGTTCTTTAAGCCTAACACGTATTTTCTTATTTTTGGGTGACGCAAGCACGTGTGACTTTTAAACTAGTCACGAATGGGCCTAGCTTTGACACCATGTTTAGTTTTTTTATAACCCAACTCAAAATCAATTGGAAATGAGCGGGAGTGCATAGACATTATATTCTAAGTTACTAGATCAATCTTCTCTCACGTGGAAGTATCCTCACAACCTCCTTATTTAAACATCTAATCTAAGAATTGACAAAATAGTCAAATGGTCTCATTGTGTTGCGAAATTGGTAATCAAATGTACAATTAGTCTCATTTGATTGACAAAAGCATCTACAATGCAAGATTCAATTAAAAAACTATTGTATCTAATGCAAAATTAAAACTAAATTTGGATCTTAAAATGAAGTGGCAACGGTCTGAAGATAAAACTGAACATTTGGAATTTTCTTGATGATCCCAATTGATTAATCAAATTTTTTTGGGCCTAGTGGCCATTTTTCTTACCAAAATTCCAAAAACTCTAATCATGTCATGAACTGTATTACAATTTCTACATGAACAAACTAACTTGAATTATGAAGGGCATTAAATCAGAAAATTAATTACCCGATAAAAGTACCAGATGAAAAATTCTTGATTCCTTTATATAATAACAAATTTTTTTTTATTAATAAATAGACCTTATTTTACTGAATTATAATCACTATAAATTAAAAGTGTTTATTCATTTAGAAAAAAAGTGATAGGATATATCAATAAATAAATCAATCTAATACCAAGAAAACGAAACTAGTAAATATGAAGATAAATTTAAGCTTACCGGACTCCTGATAACAATGGAAGTTGATGCACCATAATTTGAGAGATCGTATGCTATCTCCATGCCAGAATTTCCACACCCAACAACTAAAACATTCTTCCCATTATAATCTTCACCAGATTTATATTGGCTTGAATGGATTATTTCTCCCTCAAAAGTCTCTAATCCAAGTATTTGTGGAATATATGCATCACAATTTTCTCCAGTAGCCACTACTAAGAATTTAGCAACATATATCTCATGCATGCTTGTATCTGTCTTCTTGACTTTGATTTTCCATTTGCCATGGATATCATCATATTCCGCCGACTCAACTGACCGATTATATAATGGGTTCACATTGAAGTTGGATACGTATTGATCTATATATTGGATAAAATTTTCTCTTGGAATGAAGGTAGGAGTATTGGGAGGATGTGGCATATGAGGGAGATGGCAAAATTGTTTGGCTAGGTGAAGCTTTAATCTGTCATAGGATCTTTTCTTCCACAAGGAAGCATAACAATCTTCTTTCTCTAAGATTATATTAGGAATAGATAGAAGATTGAGACATGCTGAAGTTGCTATTCCTGAAGGACCTGCTCCAACAATTACAACAACTTCCTCCATTGCTTGAACTAATATTGCTTGATATGTTAGCTCCTCTGTTTTAAGTTTGGTCGAGAAATTATTTTTAGGAAGGAGAAGAGAGTCTTATAAATATGAGTAGTAAATGAACAATCTTGCATGGAGAATCTCATAAATATTACAGTAAATGACACAATCCTTGCATGGAGAATCTCATAAATACTAAATGACACACCCTTGCATGGAGAATCTCTTCTGCATGCTCACCTAAAAGCATTTGTACATCAGTCGAAAAAATAAAAATAACTTCCCACAAATGTTTGGTCATTTGGAGAGTTAGTTTTTTTTTTGGTTGGTCATGATGAAATCGACAAGGAGAAAGTTTGTTGTTGGAGGATGCATCCACATTTGTTGTCATGTAAATGTTATTATTTATTTCTTGTTTTATGACATGGTCTAGACTGAGATAATACAAAGTGTACAACAAAAACCGCTAATTTATTAAGCAATACAGGGGCTGCACTGTCCCAAAGCGAGCAAAGCCTGGTTTTGGGCCACCAAATTTAGGGGTCACCCTAACTTTCATTTAGCTTACATAAAAGAATTTATAGGCACTTATGTTTGAATTGAAAGGGCCACCAAGGCCCAACTCACTAACCCAATGAAAAAGATGCAAGGAGCAGAACGAAGCACGGTGACCTTTAAAGACTATCCTAAGCACTCATCCTTTATTGTATTTATAACTAAGTTCAATAAATCATGAGTTTCTACTTCCCTGGATTCGGATCGGGATCCTTAAAGTTTTAGTGTGGGTATCTAACCACCATACTAATAAATGGTGGAGGATTATTATTCATTTTGGGTACACGAAATTAATGTAAACAACTAAAGTAATTTGTAAGAAAATTATCCGGCCCAGTCCCACATGCTAAGGTCATTGATATTTGATTTGATCTGTGATAGCCGAAATGTATGAGGCCGGACTAGAAGTACCCATGAGCATCCGAGCCTGGCCCAATTCTCACCCCAACCTATATAATATAACTCAGCTTACTCTCTCTTTTGGTTTTAGGTTATGGTTTAATCTTCATCTTATATTCGTCGGTGTTTGACGTTTAAGGTATTTGAGTCAAAAGCAATACAGCAACATTTTTTTGTACCTATTTTTCATGTCAGAATATTTGGAAAATCTAAACCACCTCCTTGTGTAACCAATTCCTTAATTGTCTCTTCAAACTTTTATATGTATTTAAGTATATATAACTCAATTTACTCCCTCTCTTGCCACTAGGTAATGTGGTTCAACCTTTATCTTATATTCCTTAGTTTTTGGGGTTTAAGTTATTTCAGTTAAATTACAACCAACACTCTTTTAATTATTATTTAGGTCAAAATATTTATAAAACCCAAACTACCTCATTCCATAACTAATTCCTTAATTTTCACTTTAAATTTAAATAAAAATATATAAATCTTTCATTAAATGTCGAATCTCAATGAAACTTATTTACTTAGAAATATTTTTTGTTATCCTTTTAACATACAACAACTTAGGTCTTAATCCATAATCGAACACAAAAAACGATATGAAAACAAGTCGACGAAATTGAAACCTCAAAAACAGATTTGGTCTAACTTCTTCGTCTTCCTCTGGTTTCTAAAATAGATTTGGTTTAACTTTTTCGTGGTTTCTAAAATAGATTTGGTTTAACTTTTTCGTTAGAAGAGAGGTTAAGAAGGTTGTCGGTCTCAGATTGTTTCTCTCTCTACATTCCATAACAGTGAAGATGAGAATAAGATGAAAACGAAGGAGATGAACTCTGTCTAAAGTAGAAGAGCAGGAGGAGGAGGAGCCGAACTGTATAATTTATGTAAAGAGAAAATCAATTTTGTTTGCTAAGGGTATTTCTGGAGCGAAGATAAATACAAAATGACCAGAATGATAATCGGAGATACTATCTCACAAACAGGACATAGTTACACATAATTAATGTGACATATTTCGTTATTTCAAAACGGCATTGACGTTTTTGCTTATTATACCTACTATTTTGACCCAAGCAACCATTCTCTATAAATATTTGTATTGTACAATTATGTTTTTATTCCTATTGAATAATTATGTAATATATTGATTGATCGTAACATTGAAAACTTTTAATGTGTGACATTACGTCGTAAATATAGCAGATGTTTTAAGTTTTTGTGAAAAATATTACTGTATGGCCCTGATGGTTTGAACGCCTAAACTGTATTACTAAGTCGACTAAAAAGTTGCTAACATGCATCTAATTTTGCTCAAAGTTGTTATTACAATCGAATGTCATTCAGAAAATCTTAATTGGAATGACTCACGTAGTTTTGCTAAAAGTAGAAATGAAATAGTTGCTAAAACCATGATTCTTGACAGCTTTTAAATTTAATATGCCTCTCAAATTTAAAAATGACATTAAATTGAATTTTTTTTTTTATAAATTCACAACTATTTCAAATTTCAGTTGAAATTTTCAATTTTAATTGGGTGTATATAGATTTATGTACTTTCAAACAATTTAACATAAATGTATAACTGATTGATAGATCTACTCAGGCACAATTAAGTGACGTTGTCATAAAATTAAAAAAGGGACCTCTCTTTCCGAGTCTACTTTAGGCCCATTCCACCATTGAGCCGGTCCTAGATGTATCAATGACTTGTAATACTTGTGAAATAAAAGTCTCAGTGTGTATTAGTAGGTAATTGATGGTTTTAGGATACTTACCATGTCCTTTGGAGCAATTATCCCGATTCCTGTACTGTTTGGGTTTTTCCCACTTAAGCTTATCACATCCATTTGATATACCCACGTTGTAATATGTATCGAGTAGTACGTACAATGTTGTAATCGTATAATTATCCTGCAAATGTATGAAGTATTTAAACTATAGAAAATGACTCTTTATGTCAAAATATTTTACATAATAAGTAAAAAAGCACTTAACTTTTTCAAACAACTAAAATGTGTCGTAATATTACGCATATTTGTCAGCCTTGTGTAAAATAATATGACTAGTTATTTTTTAGGTCATTTGTAAAAAAAACATTCCAGAAATACCCCCGTACTCTTGACTTCTATTTTTTTCTCCCCTCATTTACTTTCTCTCTCTAGAATGCTCTAGCCTTCATCTTATTTATCTTATTCTCCACCAATGTTGTCTACAATGTTAGTTTTAATCCGTCAAATAGCCATCTAATTTCATGGATAAACTCGTATTATTATTGATTTAATCTCTTCTTGTTCGATAGGGTTGAAAAAAGGTTTGATTCAGCCATGGAAGCCCTTTGCAAGATTTGGAATTCTTCAAATCAACCTAAATATATATAGATTGACAAGGCTTCATATGATCTCACTGCTTCGTGTGATTGTACTGATTGGCACTAGAAAACAAAATATAGATTTTGTTATATGAAAATGAAGAAGATGAAAGCTTTTCTATGTCATTTACTTCATGTCTGTTTCTTTAAGCTCGTTTTTCATTCCGCTGGAAGATTTACAGTTGAGACGGTGAGGCAGTTCTGGTTCGGGTCTTTGTTTTACGTGATATTTTTTTCTTCGTTGGTTCATCTCTTCTTTTTCTTCTTTGATTCTTTTCTTTAGATCTAGTTCATCACCACCACTAAGTTTTAGATATTGTTTTTAAGTGCAAACTAATTCAGATATATGAAAATGAAATTTTTCAGATTTGAAGAAGAAACCTCGGTTTTTTTGTTATCGTGTTGCAAATTGATTTTGCAAAATTTGAGCCCGAGATTACAGTCTGTAAAGCTTGCAAATCCTGTTTGCAATTTACAATTTGCAAACCCTAGTTTGCAACTTACATTTTGCAACCCCCAGTTTGCATTTTACATTATGCAAACCCTTGTTTGCAATTTACATTTTTTCAATCCCCTGTTTGCAAAAATTGCAACCCTAATTTGTAGAAAAACAAAAAAAATGACGTTTCGCTGAGTTTTTTTTAAAGTATTGTAAGTGGATCTTGTTAGAAAGCTAATGAAAAATCCTTTCTTTGTATGGTTTTGACCTGAATAATAATTAAGAAATGTTTTGTGTTTTTCTACTAATTTCCAATATTATTTTGACCTTTTAATTCTTGTCCCTTTAAACAACATTAGAAATACAAAAGTAAGGTCGAAAACCCAATTTTAATTTTTTACGCTAAAAAGGCGATTGATACATTGTTTGGTTAAAAACTCAAGTCTTTACATTTTGTTTAGTTAAAACTCCAAAAATTTTTTTGGCAACCCTCTTGCAAGTTGTTGCTAACCTCTTGCAAGCTGTTACAAATTACAAACATACCTAAAGAGTTGAAGTCTTGAAAAAATTGATTGATCCCTTTTCAACGAAATGAAAATTTATATGGTATTTTTGGCAAAGTTTTTCGAATTAATATGCAAATTGATAAAATCACAAGAGGCCAAGAAATTAGTCCTGTAAATAAAATAAATTTTGGGTTAATATCGTAATAACCTCACATTTTTTACCGTCTCACCGTTTTGACCCCATAAGTGTGCGGTACTTCGTTTTGGCCCCCATGGGGAATTTTTTTGTCAACTCTTCCTAGAAATACCCTTGGAGGCCAAAAAAGAATTATTTTTTGAAAAAAATTAAACCCACCTCATCTCTCCTTCTATCCTCCAGTTCCTCACCTCTTTCATGAACCCCCCTCTATTCTTCTCGCCATCTCACCATCTTCTCCGATGAAGGTCGCTGGCCGACCACTTCCTCCAATGACCTTCACTACATTTTATTTATTTATTTCTATTTTTTCTTTTTCCTCTCTCTTCTTTCTTTCTCCCTTCTTCTCTCCATTGTCTATCTTTTCTTTCTCCTCTTTCCAAACCTCCGTCATAAGGGAGCCTTCGTCGGAGGTTTCGTTCACCAGATCTTTGAAGGTGTGGTTCACTAGATCTTCGAGGTCTAGTGAACAAGATCTTCGATGAAGGCTCCCCTTTGCTTGAGGTTTGGAGAGAAAGAGAAGAGAGAGAAGGGAGAGAAAAGAGAAAAGGGAGAGAACAGAGAGAAGGGAGAGAAGAGAAGAAGAAATGAAGAAAGAAAGAAGAGAAAATAAGAAGAATAGCGAGAAAAAAGAAAGAAACAGATAGAAAAAGGAAGAACACGAGAGAGAAAGAAGTGATAAATAAATATTTTATTTTTAATTTGAAGGTTGCGGAAAAAAGTAGCCGGCAGGAGACCTTTGTCGGAAAAGATGGTGAGGTTACGAGAGAGGGAGAGAAAGAGGGAGATAAGGTGAACGAGAGAGGTGGTGAAATGGAGGAGAGAATGAGAGATTAGATGGATTTAATTATTTTTAAGTGTTTTGGTCGTTCGTTTTTTACCGCTAAGAGTATTTCTTGAAAGAATTGAAACTCTTTTGGCCCATGGGGGTAAAAATGAACTGTCGATCAATTATGGGGCCAAAACAGCGAGTTAGTCACGAATTAGTGACGAAAACAAAATTAACTCATATTTTCTTAGGGAAAAGAACGTATATACCACAAATGACCAATTGTAGGTATCGAGTCAAGAACTTTGGATTGGAGTGGTTTCAAAATTGGTTTTCATCCTTGAGGTCTTGAGATCTTGAGATCTTGAGCTCGAGACTTGAATACTATATTATCTTAATATAAAGAAATTGTTGGTATCTATAAAATTCATCAATCAAATTTGAAGATCCGAACCCGTTAAAAATTAATTGACCCCAAAAAAATTAATAGTTGAAAACTTTGAAATATAATCGTCTGGGTATGGCAAGATTAAATTACAGTATTTAAGATCAGATCATCCAAAATCACTGACTCTCTTTGCTTAATAAACATTACGAATAAGGAACAAGAAAAAAAACATGCAGAGTTGGTTTTTACCAAATTGAAAATAAAAATGAAGAAAACTGAAATCTAAATCCTTACTTGATCAAAGTTTTCTTTGAAAATGCTGACACATTAAACTCAATTTGACAAACGATCGCTTAAAATCAGAAAATTTTCTATGTCATACTTGTAATAATTACTCAAACGTTTAGGAAATCAATCATAGGTTTAGTTTACTAATTCTACTGGCAAAAAAAGAAATGATTTTAGAGAAATAATAAGATTTTGTAAATCTAATACGAAATAGGTTATACAAAGACTTGCATGCTTCAGCAGATATGTAAATTATAAAATAGATCGTGTTGTCTTTTAAGCTTGTTTACAACTCTTTCTTTCTCAGGCATTCCTTAATAAAAGTTTCACAAGATTTCATCTGGAGATGTATTGATTACAGCAAGGCTATGATTTGATAGATCCCTAAAACTCGAGCTTCAAAAAAAGATATTTTCGGGTAATGCCTAAGCATGCATGAAAATTACTCTGCGGTCGGAGCATGAAAATCCATTACAATTAAAGGAGCAAATAGGGGAGGATGAACGCTTACCTTAAAACTTGATTTGTATCATCTACTTAAGAAAGCAAAAATGAAAATCAATACCATCTTTCTTTTATCTCACTTTCCCTCTCTGGAACGCTTTTCTCATTTTCTTTATTTCTAAATCATTTTCTCGCTCTTCAGTCTGGACAACCAAAGAACATATATACTGTCAAAATATAAAATAATGCTGATACAGAAGTCGAGAAAAGCAGATTACATTCAATGAAATCAACGGCCTTTCCTTTTTTCGTCTTTATATCATACCATTTAACACTTGGTCCTTTTGCAGACGACGGTTTTCTTTTCGTCTTTTTATCATATCATTTAACACTTGGTCCATTTCTTTCAAGAAACATTTTAATACCTTCTTTTTCTTGTAACTCACTTTACCTCTTTAAAGCTCTTTTTTTTTCTTTTAATTCCAAAACCCATTTTTAGCGCTTCAGTTTGGAAAACCAAAATATATATATATATATATATATATACTACCAATATAAACAATAAAGTTGATAAAGAAGTCGAAAAAATCAGACAACAATCAGCGAAATTTTATACCTCCGCCTCTCTAAAACGCCAGTCTTGTTTCTTCGTCTTTTCTATTGATTAAGACAATGTTTGTTATTAGAAATATTCAGGGTTCTCAGGTAATTGCAGAACGATTCTCGATGGTTGGTTTATCTATGACTTGTATGGACATTATAGTGGTCTTCTATCTTTATTTTCAAATCTTATCGACAATAACTACATTTTCTTGAGATTATAGTGTCAACGATAACATTGTCCCGTCTAATGATAGATGTCCTCATTCTTTATTTTCTTATGTTATCGAGGCAACAATATTTTCTGTGAGGATATAGGATCAACGATAGTTTATTCTTACATATAGACTATAGAGGCCTTCGTTCTTTATCTTCTCGTGTCGAGAATAGTTATTGTTATAGAATGTTCTTCGATTATTTTTAGTAAGATGGTATCTCAGTTTTATTGTTCAGTTGTTTCATACTTCAGAGTTTGCTTCGGAGTAGGCGTTTGATGTGGGAAGAGGTAACATATGTGTCATCTTATTTTATGGTTGCACATATTACCGTTTAACCTCAGTTTCACTCCATGGTATTATAAGTTAGATTCGGGATATCAAGGGTTAGATCTAGTTTGTTTAAGACTTTAGTTTGATTGACTTTTGTTAAATGTCGTAAATTTATGGTTTCAGAAATGATATAGGTTCAATCAAGTTCAGAGTTGGTATGTAAAACTGGACAGAGGAGAATAGAAGAGGTTAGTTAGTTGTGTTCATACCACATAGTCAGATTTTTTAGCATCGTAAATGCATTATCGAACACATTGAAATTGGTCTGATTTTTGTTTGGACTTTATTCTCATTAGAAAGATATCGTTTGAGTTTTGGGTTTGTGAGCTTGTGTTTGTCATCATTTATAGATTTGAGTTATAGATTTTCTTGGGGTCAGATTGTAAAGAAGACAAGAGAGTTTGTTGATCATCAGCATGTTGGGATTTGTAGTCTACTAATGTTCTAAGCGGAATCTCAGACATCATATGTCTAACATTAGTATCCCTAGGATCACATGCATAAGTCAATAATGACAACTAAGTAAAACTAGTTTGATGATTACCTTAATCGCTAGTTATCCCTCGAACTTTTTTGTATCGCTTTTGAGAAGACCAAGAGCTCCAATTGTAGCTCCTCTACTTGAGACACCGAGCAATCAATTTGATCTCACACCTTGTTGTTAGCTAGAACACCAATGGTGGTTGAGTGAAGAACTACTTCTTCTTTGACTAGATATATAGTTGGGAATTAGCTCACTTTCTCCTCTCTACTTGATGTTGTAGAGTAAGAAAGCTCTAAGAGAAATTCCACACCTTATTCACTTCTCTAAGGGTCATTATGTAGAACCCTAATAAAAGATCACTTCCAATTTGTTTTCCTAAAAGACCCTTTTGAATAAGATTAAGGAAATAGTCGAAAATAACAACTAGTTGATATTTTCTCAATTCCTCGAGGAGGTGACGCACAAACCCAGCCAAAATTGGCATATTTGGTCTTCTCTATTAGGGTAACCGACCCTCCAATTTTCAGCCCAATCCGGGCCTAAAAAGTCCGCTTTTGGCTCTAGGCCCAAAACCCCTTTTTTGGGCTTTTTGTACTATTTTTGTCTAAACTTCCTTTAGGCCTATGAGACATATTTATGGGGCTCTCCCATGATTATATATCTCATCCCTCTAGTCATATCCTCCGATCGAACTGACACTCTTTTTGTAACCCATTGTAGGATCTGGTCGAAGTTAGCCGCATATTACATAGTAATTCGACGATCGTAGTTGGTTTCTAGCTAAACACTACGACCCTTAAATCAACCGGACTTGATGATCTTCTCATCAATTTTCCTATCCGACAAATTGATCGCATTGCATCCTTGGTCGAAGGACATCTCCTTCAGACTCTCACTTGTACTTGGAACAAGTGCAATGCTCTATTCCCATGTCACTTAGTATCCCATCTGATACGTCACGTCATTCAAAGTTTCTTGATCCCGAGTACAACTGTCAAGACAAATGATTAACTTATAATCCATTTGAGTACGGCAATGCATTTTTTAGTTGTTACTCATCAAGTGGCCCGAGGACACTGTATCCTAATATATTCGGAGGACACAATCCATTCTTGCGCTCCCACTCAGCTTCATGTCTATCCTATCCTTCCCAGTATCCGCCTTTATAACCTCCTTTTACGGCACGACGTTTAACGGAACCAAAGTCGGGCATTTCTTTCAGAAGATGAGCGGAACACTCATCTTTTGAGGAATCTGTCCAATCTTGTCTTTATGAGAAGTGTTTGACGTTTCATCATTCTCAATGTACTTCTCATATTGAGGGTTATCCAGCGTATAATCCTGTTACACACCCACGTAGTCGAATCGAATACACTATTCTTATAATCCATGAAACTGCGCTATCTCATTGACCTCCTGTGCTAGTTTTCATGAGTCATTGTTGTCCGTCCCTGTAATGAGCTGGACTAGAGAATTGATAATGAATAACTCCAAGTTCACTTAGTAGGGGTTCATTCATCAGATCACGTATCTGACAAGCCTACTTAGAGTAATTCTATTTTATTTGTTGAATGTAAGTAATTAGGTACATAAACTTCTTTATGAATCCAAATTACATTTGTTGTCATTCCCCAATGCGCTTTATACCAATTCCCCTCATGTGTGAGTTGTGATTGGGCTGAGGTAACGGTTTAGTTAACGGATCTGCGACATTGTCATCCGTATGAACCTTGCAAATGACCACATCTTTTCTTTATGTGATTTCCCTAATCACGTGGTACTTCCTTTGGATATGTTTGGACTTCTGGTGTGCTCTGGGTTCCTTGGCTTGGGCAATTGCTCCATTGTTATCACAATAAAGAGTTATTCCCTCTTATATGCCAGGTACGACACCAAGTTCTATTAGGAACTTCTTAATCCAAACTCCTTCCTTTGATTCTTCCGAAGTTAGGTATATATTCTGCTTCAGTGGTAGAGTCTGCAACAGTGCTCTACTTGGAACTCTTCCAACTCACTGCTCCTACATTCAGACAGAAGACGTAACCGGACTGCGATTTGAAGTCGTCTCTATCTGTTTGAAAGCTTGCATCTACATGGCCTACAACCTTGAGTGTATATTCCCCGTCATATACCAGGAAGTGATTCTTAGTCCTTCTCAGGTACCTTAGAATATTCTTCGTAGCGGTCCAGTGCGCTTCGCTTAGATTCGATTGGTAACGGCTGCACATGCTCAAGGCATATGAGACGTCTGGGCGAGTGCAGATCATGGCATACATGATTGATCATATTGTCGAAGCATAAGGAATATGTTTCATGTATGCTAGCTCATCAGGACTCTTAGGAAACTGATTCTTGCTTAGCATGATGCCATGTAACATGGGAAGGAATCCCCTTTTAGAGTCTTCCATTTTGAACCTGTGAAGAATCATATCTATATAAGTTTTTTGACCGAGTCCAATCATCCTCCTCGATTTATCTCTGTATATCTTGATGCCCAATATGTATTCTGCCTCCCCTACATCCTTCATGGAAAAGCACTTCCGAAGCCAGTCCTTGACTGATTCCAGCATCGGAATGTCGTTTCTTATGATTAATATGTCATCGACATAAAGGACCAAGAAAACTAGGTTGCTCCCACACAGCCTTCTTGTAAACAAAAGACTCTTCTGTATTCTTAAGGAAACCAAATTCTTTGATTGCCTCGTTGAATTGAAGATTCGAACTCCTGCTTGCTTGCTTCAATCCATAAATGGATCTTTTAAGCTTGCAAACTTTTCCAGCATTACTGGAATCTACAAAACCTCCAGGTTGTGTCATGTACACATCCTCTTCTAAATTTCCGTTTAGGAAGGCGGTTTTGACATCCATTAGCCAAATCTCATAATCATAATGAGCTGCAATTGCTAGAATGGTCCGAATGGATTTAAGCATCGCGATAGGGGAGAAGGTTTCATCATAGTCTATACCATTAATCTGTTTGTATCCTTTTGCCACAAGTCTAGCTTTGAAAACTCTAACGTTTCCATCTTTGTCAGTTTTCAGTTTGAAGACCCATTTGCAACCGATTGGTTTCGCTCCATCGGGCAAATCAACTAAGTTCCATACGTGATTTTCTGACATGGAATCCATTACCGATCTCATGGCCTTCAGCCATTTTTCAGAGTCGGGGCTCGTCATAGCTTGATTGAGGTACTCGACTCATTATCTTCTAACAGTAGGACGTCCGTTTTCAGAGATAACTTCTTGAGCCTTTGAGACCTACGAGGGGTTTGAGAAACTTTTGGAGTATTCTCAACTACTTCAGATGTCTCATGGGAATTAGATTTGACTTGTGCGGGAGGTTCCATGAGTTCTCGACCTCATTATTCTCTTCCATTTCTTGTGGATAGAGAGGAGCTGCTAAACTTTTTAATATTTCCATATCCTTGTTTATTTGTTGCTCATATCGAATTTCTTTGATATCTATATTTCTCCCACTTGTCTTCTTGGAAATAAATTCCTTTTCAAGGAAGACACCATTACGAGCAACAAACACTTTATTCTCTGATTCGTGGTAGAAGGAGTAACCCCTTGTCTCTTTGGGATAGCCCCCAAAGAGACATTTGTCCGACTTGGTTGCGAGTTTATCTCCTTATAAGCGTTTTACATAAACTTCACATCCCCAAACTTTGAGAAAAGACATCTTTGGAACCTTTCCAAACCATAACTCATATGGCGTCTTTTCTACAGCTTTCGACGGAGCTCGATTAAGTATGAAAGCAGCAGTTTCCAGAGCATATACCCAGAAGGTATTTGGAAGATTGGCTAAACTCATCATAGATCGAACCATGTCTAGCAAGGTGCGATTTCTCCTTTCGGAAACACCATTCATCTGGGGTGTTCCTAGCGGAGTGGGTTGAGATATTATTCCATAACTCCTAAGATGAGCATCAAATTCTTGACTCAAATATTCACCACCCTGATTGGATCGGATGGCTTTTATTTTCTTGCCAAGTTGATTCTGTACTTCGTTCTGAAATTGTTTGAATATGTCAAACGATTCGGATTTATGCTTCATCAAGTATATGTAATAATAACGAGTGAAGTCATCCGTGAACGTGATGAAGTAGCCAAAGTTACCTCTCGCGAGAGTACTCATCGGTCCACACACATCCGTATGTATGAGTTCCAATGGTTCTTTGGCTCGGTCTCCTTTACCTTTAAAGGAAGACCTTGTCATTTTACACATTAAACATGATTCGCACGTGTCGTACGATTCCAAGTCATACGATCCGAGAAGTCCATGCTTATGAAGCTTCTTCATGCGTGTCATATTAATGTGACCCAAACGACAATGCCAAAGGTAACTTGGATTTGAATCATGTGATCGTAGCCTTTCAGTTATTATGTTAAAGACTTCGTTCTCAATATTGTCATATAGAGACCGTTTTATAACTTAGCACTGGTATAAAACATTTCACCTTTATCTAAAGAACAACGCCGGTTTTTTATTAATAGGTGATATCCCTCTTTGTCTAACACTGAAACAGAGATAATGTTTCTAGAAATAGAAGATACATAACAGCAATTATGAAGTTTTAAAACTAGACAAGTTTCTAAAGGTACACTATAAGTTCCTACAACTTTCGCAGCAACCGTTGCTCTATTCGCTACTCGTAGGACCAACTCCCTTTTAGATAAATATCTGACTTCCTTAAGCTCCTGCATATCGGAAATGATATGAGCACCACATCCGGTATCAAATACCCATGAGGGGAAATCAACTATATTTGCTAAGTTAACTTCGATAACATAGATACCTTGGTTGGAATCGTAAATTCCTTCCTTCTTCCCTTTGTTCTTCTGAATCAGTTGAAGTTCTTTCTTCGATTCAGACATTCCAATGCCCATCTGGATTGCCTTGGAAGTCCCGTACTTCCTCAACCGCGACTTGTTTCGGGACATGTTTTTCAACCGTCGGATGATTGTGTGTGCATCCATTTTCCTGAATATCTTTTGAAGATTAGGCTCCATGGTGGCCAACATAAGGCATGTTACTGAAAACGATTTCATCCGGATGTTTTTGGCCTCTCAATCTTTGAGGTCGCAGTTATCCTTGGAATTGGGATATCTAGTACGCTTTCATTGTTTGTAGATCTGCGAACACTTCTCAATCTTTTCTCCCAATCATGGAAGTTATCCATGTTCAATTTATCCTCATCGAGGATTGAACATAGGTTGAGAAGACTGGTTTTTGCCATTGTAAAACTACATGAAAAGAAAAAGGATTTTGCTAAGTATTACATTCGATATTTTCGCAAAAAGACTCTTATTTTTTGCCACATTATCCAAGAAAAACGTCCCTGGTTGAATAATGCGATTCTGAGATCCCATGTCTCAAGGATTAAGCGGACTACGGCCCTGCCCTTAATTCCCATCGATTTAGGTGAGTGAACTACTTCACTGGTCAAACCCTATGACTCTCGGTTGATGGATTACATGTTTTTATGTTAAATCCATCCTTTTGCCTCGAGTATCCAAAACTCTTTTGTTGATCTCGTCGAGTGGAACCATTTGGACGTGTAGGCCTCTGCCATATGCCTACCCGCATTGTCCCAAGGTAGAGATGGTACTCTGCGAAGGCCGGCCCACCATCACGAACAAGGGCGCAACGAGTGTCTTAATTTGGATAGGCAATACAGTCAAAATTACTTTTAGGGACATTACGTTTTGTCTTAGCATGCGTTATAGTGAACTATTTAGCCTAACCATCCACGACATAAAACGTAAATAAGTAAATGCGCGCGAGAAAGTAAATCAAGCACATATGGATCCTAGTATGGCCCCTAACCTAGAAGAGCTAATGTCCTTGGTTTGCTTCTTGTTTCGCCTTTTGGTTCATCTAGATGTCCCTCTTCGAACCTCTATTGATTTCTCCCACTCGCCTTTGGATCCCATCCTTGAGTTTCTTTCAATGGACTCATGGACACTAAACTCTAATTACAAGACTCGAACGATTCGCAGATCGTATAAACTTGAACTTAAAATTATTACAAATTTGCACCCGTCTGTGCTTAAAACAAGAATAAAGAAACACTTGCTATGGCCATACTAGTTTCCGCATTCACAACACATGCAATCATATAATATTTCAAGGCTAACAATTACATATGCATGTATATCCCGGAGATACTCTTATCGACATCTACATGTCATGTATGGACCTTAAGTCTATATTCGAAAAATTAGACTAATGGTGCGTTTTAGTTTTGATTCTTTTGATTTTTAAAATCAACTTTTAAGAGAAATTCCGTTTGGACCCATTAATGACCCGGGTCAATTTCGGAAATATTTGGTTAGAATCGGGAGAAAATTGGATAAATCTCCCACTCGAATGATGGTCCACTTTATAGCTCGAAAAGGCCCGGGACAAGTCTTAACAAAAGTTTAAGACAAGTCTCGCCCTTGGCCAAACCAGGGCCTAGACATGGCCCGGACATGGTACGGCCAAAAGGCCGGCATGTCCTGGCCCGGGCCTAATCATGGACTGGTCGCGTCCTGGACATGGGCCAGGACGCGGGTCTATGCTCCAGACGCGTCCTAGACGCGTCTGGTGCAAGACCGGACCAAAGATAGGTGTCTCGGGTTAAGCCGAGACACCATAAGACACCCAGACGCGTCTGGTCAAGTCCGAGTCACAACAGTGACTGCAGTGCCCTGGACGCGACCATCGCGTCCAGGAAGCTACTGGAGGTAGCTGTTGGTCGCGTCTTAGAGACGCGTGCTAGACGCATTTCCCAGCAGCTTCCACGTCTGGGACGGTGCATCCCAGACGCGTCTCCAGCTGGCCGGATGCTTCCTAGCCAGATTTTTGGAAACTTCAAAAAACTTAAGCTTCCTTTTTTTTTTTTTCTTTTGCAACTCATAGTTGTTATTTCCAACTTTTAGAACACTTCTAAATTGCCAAAATTTGTTTTTCAAAGTTTCCCAAAATTAAAAAACGACTCTTAATCAAACCAATTTTGGATCAACATCCGAGGTTTTTGAAATTTTTCAAAGAACAATTTTGAAATCAATTTAAAAAATCTTTGAATCTTATTCAAAATCAATCAAATCGTTATGTCTAAAACAATTTTAAACATAACTAACTATCTAAACAAGCATATATTGGTCCGAAACTTAGACAAAATTACCTATGTGTAAGAGGCTCTGAAGCCACTGTTGGGATTTATAGTCTACTAATGTTCTAAGCGGAATCTTCGACATCATATGTCTAACATTAGTATCCCCAGGATCACATGCATAAGCCAATAATGATAACTAAGTAAAACTAGTTTGATGATTACCTTAATCGCTAGTTTTCCCTCGAACCTTTCCAATCGCTTTTGAGAAGATCAAGAGCTGCAATTTTAGCTCCTCTACTTGGGACACCGGGCAATCAACTTCATCTCCCACCTTGTTGCTAGCTAGAACACCAATGGTGGTTGGATGAATAACTACTTCTTCTTTGACTAGATAGACAGTTGGGAATTAGCTCACTTTCTCCTCTCTACTTTATGTTGCAGAGTAAGAAAGCTCTAAGGGAAATGCCACACCTTATTCACTGTCCTATGGGTCATTATAAAGAACCCTAATAAGAGACCACCTCCAATTTTTTTTCCTAAAAGACCCTTTTGAATAAGATTAAGGAAATAGTCGAAAATAGCAACTAGTTGATATTTTCTCAATTCCTGGAGGAGGTGACGCCCAAACCCAGTCAAAATTGGAAGATTTGGTCTTCCCTATTTGGTCTTTCCTATTTATTTGGCTCTGCCATGTTTATATATCTCATTCCTCTAGTCATATCCTCCGATCGAACTGACACTTTTTTTGTAACCCGTTGTAGGATCCGGTCGAAGTTAGCCGCGTATTGCTTCGTAATTCGACGATCGTAGTTGGTTTCTAGCTAAACACTACGACACTTAAATCAACTGGACTTGATGATCTTCTCATCAGTTGTCCTATCCGAGAAATTGATCGCGTTGCATCCTTGGTCGAAGGACATCTCCTTCACAACACAGATTGTTGAGTATTACGGTGAACTCTCTTCTTATGTTCGTACGTCACAACAGAATAGTTAAGGAAATTCTAGTTTCGGTGAAGTACCACTAGGAATAAGAAAATCTTAAGGAGTTTACAGGTTATAGAAGTATGAGTTGGAGTCGAAACAGGTTGTTCTCTTGGTTCGAGTTTTGTTGCAAATTCTGTTGACATTGGGAATTTTTGTTTCAGTTTCTGGCAGTTTTCAGGATTTGGTTTCGAATACTTATTTTAAGTCAGGGCATCAGACGATTTAAAGCGCTGAGAAGAGCTAGCAATTTTCAGGATTTGGTTCCGAATACTTATTTTGATTAATTCAGAAAGCTCATCGGATAGTTCTTGAAAAATTATGAAGTTTGAGTGGTCACACAGAAAGATCGAATATGATTTGGCTATCATTTCGTATTCGACGATTTCCATCGTTATCGAATTAATATGGACTACATAGTTTCTTCATAGTTGATACCTGGAGGAAAAAGAAAGAAAAAGGTTTAAACTACATTTAAATTTCCGCGGCGTTTGGTCTTGATTTGTAAGCCGTGATGAGAATTTTGGCTTGGGTTTATATTTGAAACTAGTTTTGGTGAGAATTAGACCGAGTTTCTTTTATAATCTGCTTGGGAAAAGGTGATTCGAAACACGGAGCGTCACACTCACTAATTGGGATCTTATTTGATCAGATTCAGGCTTAAGTCGGTAAGCGCTGACACACTTCTACCTTCTCATAGTTAGGGCTTAAGGTATTAACCTTGCTTGCGTGGGCCTCCCTATCCTTCTTGTGAATCCCAGGGGCGACCTGGTGGTATTTGCGTCAGGTCAGGGCTTAGGCGCCTAGGACAGTTACCGACCACCCCAGTTTATAGCTTGAGGGGCAGACTGTAGGATTACGTGTGTATCTAATACATCTAATTGTCTAGTGTTCTAAGCGAAATCTCAAACATCTATATGTTTAACACTAGTTTACCAGGATCTATACATGAACATATCAATGAACTAGAACGGGAAGAAGATTACCTCTAATCGCTTTCCCACGAACTAAATCCCGACCAGTATTCGGAAGATAAGAGCTCCAATTGTCGCTCCTCCACTTGAGACACCGAGTATATAACTTGAACTCCCTCCTTAAATTCAGCTAGGACCTTCTTGAAGGTTGAGATGAAGAACTCCTTCTTCTTGACTAGATAGTTGAGAAAACTTCTTTTCTCTCTCTTAGACAACTCTCTCTCTCTCTCTCTCAGAGAAGAACTTACTTGTTTGTGTTAGTCTAAGTCTACTTTACTCTTTTTAGGGTTTGGCTAATTAGGTCCTTAAATAGAAATCCTCAGAATAGGTGTTTGACCCCAAACTAGGATTACTAAAACCTAATTATAAGATAACTTCCAAAATTACCCTTTTAGGGTTACCCAGTGTGGCCGGCCAACATAGCCCCTTATGGGCTTCCTTGGCCGGCCCACTTAGAGCCTAACCGGCCATGTAATGGCTGGCCCCTTGCCTAGGTCGGCCATCACATGGCCGACCCACCTAAAACCTTTCCGGGACCTTCTTTAAGGCCCAGATGTGTTTATCTCTTATTCGGACTTCTCCGAACTAATTGGACTTACCAATAATGGATCCAATCCATCTATTGGCCATTCTCTTTCTAGTCAATTTTCTTCGTTCAAATTATTACTCTTGTGTGTAACCCGTTGTAGGATCCGGTCTATGTTAGCCGCGGATTACCGAAGTTATCCGACGATCGTAGTTGGCTTCTAGCTATGCATTACGACCCCTAATTAGACCGGACTAATGATCTTCCGAATAAGGTCATTAAGATCCTATTCGCCAAATTGTACGCATTGCAACCTTGGTCGAAGGACATTCCTTCGGAAGGATGCCATTCCTTCTGACCGAGGGAATATAACCTTCAGTCTCCCACTTGTACTTAGAACAAGTGCAATGCTCGATTCCCATGTCTTTTCGTATCTCATCTGATATGTCATATTTATCAGACTCTCTTGATTCCGAGAACAACTTCCAATCCAAATGATTAACTCTTAATCCATTTGAGCACGACCATGCATTTTTCAGTTGTTTCTCATCAAGTGGCCCGGAGATACATTGTCCTGATTTTACTCAGGAATTCTTGTACTCCCGCTCAATTTCATGTCTATACTGTCTCCCCTAGTAATCCGCCTTTATAACCACTTTTTACGGCTGGCGTTTAACGGTACTAAAGTTCGACATTCCTTACATAAACTGAGTGAGTACTCATGTTTTGAGGAATCTCTCCAATTTGCTTAAATGAGAGTTATGACAACTCATAACTTCAACTTTTGAAGTACTCTAATTTGGTGGGTTTCTAGTGTATCATCTATACACCCATGAAGTTGACTTTGAATACTCCTATTCCCATAACCCAAGAAACAACGCCATCTTGTCAATCACTCATGATAGTCTTCTTAAGTCATTGTTGTCCAATAAATGACCTGGACTAGGGATAGTATGATGGTGTGCTTCCACGTTCACTTAGTAGGGTTTCCTTCATTAGATCACGTATCTAATAAACCTACCTGGAACACTCCATCATTTTGGACTGTCGTCAAAATTCTAAACCACAATTTAGATGACGAAATAAACTAAGTTTATTTCGGATAACAAGAGTCTGTAAAATTTGAGCACCTGCGCAAACTCCTTTACGTTCTCAATTTTACAAGTCTCTTAGGATTCTTTTACCTTGATCCTAATTGCTTAGATTCGTGCATCTTCCATGATCGTTCTAAGGTGACAGTTTAGTTTCATTTTCACTTCGCTTTGTCATTATCGTGCTTTCGAACGCCTTCGCAAGCTTTTATGATAACATCAGTTTCTTCAACTGAAATCAGTACTTCCTAAGTTCTAATTTTATTTTCTTATCTAGTAGAGTTAGTAACGACTCCCAACATGAAAAACTCTTTTTCATCTGTTTGTCCTTCCTAAAATATTCTTATCTTTATTTTCGGAAGATTACTTTTATGATTTTCTTCAATCTTTTGATTTCAGAGACTCACTCTTGGATGATCCAAGCATCCTAGGCTGTATTTTGACTTGTATGGGTGACGACATCTTTTGTACTCCGAGTATTTCTCAGATGTTCGGGTAAACAACAATCATCTTCATGATCGTTCTTATGTTTTAAACATAAGTGTCTCTCTCATGTTTGTTTTCGCTTATCAGAATTTCCAAATTCCGAATTTGCTTGACATTTTATCATGGGAGATGGGTAGTATCTCTCTCTAAGAGTTCTTCTATTCAGCTCTCTTCAAAACTTCTTTTGAACGAGTCTTTATCATCTTTTGATCTACCTCTATAGACTTCGATGCCCATAATTAATTTACCCTCGTCTATTGTCCTATTGAGTCAGTTCTCTAACTGTTTTGACGTTTTTTATCGTCTTCTGAATTCGAGTATGTTTCCTACATACAGGACTTGAAACTAGCTTGTTTCACTCCCACTTACCTTCTTGTCGAACAAGACTTAACCATTCTTACTCTTATCTCTTTGGATTTCCGGTCAAATTTCAGAGTGGTTCTACTATAGTCTGTTTGAATCTTCCCAAGACTCATTCGGGGTTTTTGAGCAAATTTGATAAACTCTCTTAACTCCTTAAGAAGTTTCTAGGCGATTGATCCCTTATTCCCAACAAGGCGATATCCCTAATGAGGCGAGTAACTCTTGCTCCCTTTTGTTGCTCTAATCGAATTCAATTCGAATATTTTCCTCCCACTTGTCTTCTTTGAAGGACTCTTCCTTTAAATTAAGACACCATCGAGAGCAACAATCGTATTGTGTTTCGATGATTTGTGAGAAAATCCCGTTCTTCCTTTCGAAGAACTTTTGTCTATCATGCTTTAGACATTTGAATAAATGACTAGTTTTAGAACTCTTTCTAAAAATCCATATTCGTATGGACTCAATCATTCACTATAGCCTATTCTATTCGTATTAGACTTTTATGCTTTTGGAAGGTTGATGACTTTTAGACTTATGATCTCATCATATTCTTTAGTCATATTGACCCTTTCTTGATTTAGGTTTGGTTTCTAAAACTTTTCCAAAATCTAGTTCTTAGTCTATTCTAGTCACATTAATCGTAGGTTTTTATGTCTAACATGAGTTTCTACGATTAATTGACCTCTGTTTTGTCATAAGAGATCTTGTCAAATTTGTTTGTCTAAACCATGATTAACTATTGTTGAGAGATACGTGATCAAACAACTTTAGTTTCATTCATGTTCTTTCAAGTTTATTTGACTAGATTAGAATAACTAAGTCAGATCGCTTGGTATAATTCTTTAAAAGTTAAATAGGCTCTTTTAAGAAAATCATAAAATACCAAATATTTTGTTCACTTCCATAATCTCATTACAGAGTCAATGTTCTAAAAGAAAAAGAAAAAGAAAAATAAAACTGATTTAAAGTAATGCCTATTGAGTCTATGATCCTTCTTGAGCTTTTCCAGCAACTTTTGTCTTCTTAGCATTTGACAGGTTCATCTCCTCTTTAATAAATACTCAGCTTCCACTTGCTCTTGTCATTCACAATGATAAGAGCCTTTTAGGTATCACATACCTTGAGGAAATAGTATTTAATTGAATCAACTTTTAATAATTTTTACCTTCACCGGAATTTCCAGCTCCGTTGTTTAATTCTTCCAAGTATCGCGGGCAATCTCCTATCCGGATATGAGATGTACTACCGCACATAAGACAACTTTTGTTAAGAAGGATAGTTATGGGTTTTGGCACTTTCTTGCCCATTCTTTTGCCAGATCGTCTCCTTCTTCTAACGTCTTCCGTTTCCATATTTACACTCTCCTGAACACTTAGAATTTCTTCTGTATTTTCAGGTGCGCTGATCTTTCTTTCAGCTACTTCCAGAATTGCGAGCAGACTTTCAAAGGAAACTAGGCCAAACTTATCTTCAAAGTCAGTTACTACATCCTGATAACTATCATCTAGTGAACACAGGATGATGTCAACCGCCATTTCGACTAGCATATGAGATCCCAGCCATTCCATGTCTTTGAAGTGATCAATCATCTCCAAAACATGGTGACGAACGGATTTCCCTTTCTCAAGTCGTTTTCCCAGTGTAAGCATTGTGATTCTAAATCTCTGCATTCGACATTGTGTGCCAAACACGTCTCTGAGTCGTCGAATGATGGTGTATGCTTCCATGCCAACGAACATATCTTGATACTTCCTTTCCATGGACATTAGCATTAAACCGGTTACTGGCGTTGACTTCCTACGAATAACGTCTACTTGCTTACGCTCTTCATTAGAAGAGGTTTCTGAAAGCACGGGGATTAGAGTGTCCAATACTTCTGCTCTTGCTCCAAGAACCTTTCTCAGATTTCTTTCCCATTGAACAAAGTTGGTATCGTTCAACTTCTAAAGCACGGTATAGAGGTTGAAGATGTTGTTGTTTGTCATAATTAAACTACATGTAAGAAATGCGAAAGTTATCCTGGCATTTTCTTAATGTGCCTATATTATTCTATGTTTGTTGTCCCCTAAGAATAATATAATTCCAAGATCCCATTCCTTTGAAATTAAGCGTACTTTGGCACTGCCCTTAATTCGTCGTCCTGGGTGAGTAACATCTTACTGATCATACTCCTATGATTCTTGGTTAACGAATTTCACATTTAAATGTCAAATCGTTCTTTAGCCCCGAAATCTAAAATCCTTTTGCTGACTCGTTGAGAATAACCATTTAGACATGTAGACCTCTTCATATATCTACCTGTATTGTCCCGAGGTAAAAGATGGCACCCTGCTTTGGCATGACCCACCATCGATGAACAAGGGCTCAACAGGTGTCTTAATCTGGGTAGGCTTTACTCAAAATTCTTTTTGGGACTTATTACGTAATTTATCAAGTTGCGTTACTGTGAACTCTAACATAACCATTCATGATTTATTACGTAAAAGTTTATGTAGGTTTGCGTAATGATTTGTTAAATCTTAGTATTACCCCTTAAAAGATCTCATCTTTTAAGTTATTTCTTGTTCGCCTATGGTTCGTTTGGATTCGTATCCTTGAAACCTCTATTGACTACTCCCACTTGAACCATGATCTCATCGTTCGGTTCGTCAATAGATTCTAAGACCCTATACTCTAAGTATTATTCAGGCACATACACTTGTGCTTAGAAATAAAAAACGATCATCTTATCTAAAGGTATACTATTCTACACAATCACATACATTCATACATATAATAATATGACATTCATAATTAAACAAAGTATGTACCCTAGATTCGTTTCTAGGTTTGGTATGATTCGTATAGCTAATTGTGGGAAATCGTGACATCTCTATGTCTAATGAGCTCTAAAGTTTGTTATCATAATACTCAAACTAAAAGCACATTATGTTTCTTCCTTGATGGTTTCCTAAATCGATTCAAGGAAAAACTTCGTTTGGGCTCTCCGATAACCCGGGTCGATGTCGGAAAAATATGCTTGGAACCGGGAGAAAAAGGTTTGAAAAACTCCCACTTAGGTCAAGGCCCCAAAAGCCCTCGAGTCAAACTCAAAAAGAACCTAAGTCAACCCTGGTCAAAGTCCTTTTACTGGTCTCCGGTCAACCCTTGACTTAGCCTAGTCAAGGTCCGGACCATGGGACATCACGTTCCTGTCGTGCTCAATCTCTTCGGAAGACGCATCCTAGCTTTGCTAGACGCTTCTGGCCCAGGACGCTTCTGGTCCGGACCATGGGACAGCACGTCCCAGACGCGTCCAGACCATCAGGTCTGGTATATGTCCTCTCGGATGCTCGGTCCGAGAGGTGTTGGAACATTGAGACGCGTCCTAGACGTGTCTTGGGTCGGAACAGTGCATGGGCCATCTCAGACGCTCGGTCCGAGATGCCTTGGTGCATCATAGTCGCGTCCTAGACGCTTCTGTGCACGGACAGCACGGGCATCCTGCTCTGGATGCCTTCAGGACGCGTCCAGATGGGTTCAAGACGCGTCCAAGGTATGTCTTGAAGCTTCCATTCGCATCCTAGATGCATCTGGTTGCTCCAGACACGTCCTTGACGCTTCTGGATGCTCCGGTCGCATCCCAGGTGCGTCTGGAAGCTTCCAGTCGCATCCTAGATGCGTCCGGTCGCTCCAGACGCATTCTAGATGCGTCCAGACCTCTGTCCAGTGTCCCGGTCCTAGACCAAGACTTACTAGGATTCCCAAGAGCGCGTCCTAGACGCGTGAAGGACGTCCGAGACGCGTCTGTCTCGCACTCCTAGTCCGTCTCGGACTGGGATATCCCAGACGCGTCTTTCACGCGCTGGGACGTCCGAGACCGGAGAGTCTCGGACTCCTAATCCGGTCTGGACTAGGAATCCCGGTCCTTCACAGACTGGGATTTCCAGTCGGTGTCCCACCCGGTCTCGGACTAGCTGTTTGAGACGTGCTGGTCCGGCCCGGACTCGACCTGGCCGGTCCTGCCAGTTGGGTTTCCAAATTTTTTTGGAAACCCGAGTATTCCAACCTGTGTCTTTTCTGTTTTTGACTATTCCAGCTGTTGTTAGGTACTGTTTTTGACAAATTCATCAACCAAACTTCATGGTTTTGATGATTTTTATCAAAAAACTTAAAAACCTAAAGCTAGTTTTTGAAAACCCTTTTCAAAAAACTGAGTTTTTAGGTCATTGAATCATATCCAAAACCCTAATTGATCTAATCAAAATATGCTTAAATCTCCATTCAAACACCATTAACACTTTTATCTAGTTTGTTCAAGTTTGAATCTAATTCATCTAGTCAAAGATAGTTCATGCAAGTTTGATGCCACTGTAGGATTACGTGTGTATCTAATACATCTAATTGTCTAGTGTTTAAGTGGAATCTCAAACATCTATATGTTTAACACTAGTTTACCAGGATCCATACATGAACATATCAATGAACTAGAACGGGAAGAAGATTACCTCTAATCGCTTTCCCACGAACTAAATCCCGATCAGTATTCGGAAGATAAGAGCTCCAATTGTCGCTCCTCTACTTGAGACACCGAGTATATAACTTGAACTCCCTCCTTCGAGTCAGCTAGGACCTTCTTGAAGGTTGAGATGAAGAACTCCTTCATCTTGACTAGATAGTTGAGAAAACTTCTTTTCTCTCTCTTAGACAAGTCTCCCTCTCTCTCTCTCTCTCTCTCTCAGAGAAGAACTTACTTGTTTGTGTTAGTCTAAGTCTACTTTACTCTTTTTAGGGTTTGGCTAATTAGGTCCTTATATAGAAATCCTCAGAATAGGTGTTTGACCCAAACTAGGATTACTAAAACCTAATTATAAGATAACTTCCAAAATTACCCTTTTAGGGTTACCCATTGTGGCCGGCCAACATAGCCCCTTATGGGCTTCCTTGGCCAGCCCACTTAGGGCCTAACCGACCATGTAATGGCCGGCCCCTTGCCTAGGTTGGCCATCACATGGCCGGCCCACCTAAAACCTTTCCGGGACCTTCTTTAAGGCCCGGATGTGTTTATCTCTTATTCGGACTCCTCCAAACTAATTGGACTTACCAATAATGGATCCAATCCATCTATGTGCCATTCTCTTTCTAGTCAATTCTCTTCGTTCAAATCATTACCTTATGTGTAACCCGTTGTAGAATCGGTCTATGATAGCCGAGGATTACCGAAGTTATCCAATCCTAATTGGCTTCTGGCTAAGCATTACGACCCCTAATTGGATCGGACTAATGATCTTCCGAATAAGGTCATTAAGATCCTATTCGCCAAATCGTACGCATCGCAACCTTGTTCGAAGGACATTCCTTCGAAAGGATACCATTCCTTCTGACCGAGGGAATATATCCTTCACAGACCTCCTTCATATTTGACCTCCCCAGCTTACTGACTTGATACGGGTTGACCCACAGGATTTTAGTCTTCTCCATAATCATTCACTTGAGTAAAAAATGACCATTTTTTGTATCTTCACGAGTCCCGCCACTCATCTGCGGAAATAAAAAAATTAAATAAATGATCAAATAAATCTCCAAAGTTTCGAATATACCTGAATCAAAGTTGTGCGCGAAGCTCAGTTGTCTTCCGCGTGACTTGAACATTTTAATGACGTTGTTGGGGAGGTCTGTGTACCAGAGTTCTTTCTCCTAGCCTTGTTGTTGAGCTTGATCTTTGCCGAGCTGGATTCTACTGACCTCTTATGCGTGTCTGTTCTCATGCGCTTCGCGTTTAATGCCTTTGCTCTTGGGAGTTGGGTTATATTCCCTCATTCTTTGATCTTCTGAAGTCAGGTGTTTGATCTTCTGATCACGCGCTTTTTGAATTCGCCTTTTGGGTAACTGTTCACGTTATCTTTTCTGTCAGTCGTGGGATGCGTGTTATCCTTTGATTGCCGCATGGCTCCAGTCGCTTCTTATCACAAGATAACCATGTCTGACTTGGTCCGAAATTCGTGGCAATTTCTTGCATTATCATTATTACTTAGGCCATTTTCGAGGCACTTTATTCCTTAACGCTTCAGCTGAGGCTTCTTACTCTTCATCTTCCCTTTATTGTTTTTCCTAAGTCATTCTTTTCTTTAGGATTCCTCTCCAAGTCTTCTGATTTTCTCAAGTTCAAGGATAAGACCTTTGTTTGATCTTCGGTTAAAAGTTGTTCGTTTTTCATATTTCATACAATGTGGATGCTGACCTAAGGTGTTAATTGGGGTCTCTTCTCTAGAAGGCTCGGGAATCGGGCCTAAACGAAACATTCTGCCTGACCCATTCCCTTGATGAAGTCTTGCTTGTAGTTCCTTCTAAAAACTTGTTGATTGATTGACGAATATCCGGTTCAACGGAGTTTAGAAGCCAACTAGTGACTAAGTCATTGCAACATTCCCATGATTCTAACTCATTAGGTGATGTTGGTCGAGGAATCGTGCCATAAACAAAAACGAACTTGCTTTTGGCGCGAAGAGCCATCTTCATGGCTCGAGACCATGAAAGATAATTACCACCCGAAAGTAATGGAGTGATCAAGATGGTTGTTGGAGAGTCTGAATGGTGGACATCAAATGTGGAAAGAGTTGGATATGGAGAAGGGTTGGTACCAGTGGTGTCGGATGAATCTATAGTTGATTGAAAGAAAAAAAATCACTGCTCTAGTACCATATGAAATGTTAAGAGGAATGAGTGAGAGAGAGACTCAAGATGGAGTCAGTGAGATGGAGAAGAAGAAGAAGAAGCCGAGTAGAGGGAGATAGGAGGGATTTGGGATTTGAAATGTTATTCTTTGTTAATCAAATAATATGGTTATACAAGGGTATATATATATAGTTTACATAAAATAACAATGAAAAGATTTACTAAGATACAAATCTAGGCAAAGTAATTGACTAAGTCCAATTCGGTTGTGAGGAGAGGATCGACTGGTATATGGGTAGACCCGGATGGGTCATGTATACACAGTGCTAATACTCCCCCTCAAGTTGGAGCAGAAATTGTAGTGATGCCCAACTTGCCAATTATGCGTTGAAATACGTCTGCTCCAAGTGGTTTAGTAAATACATCAGCAAGTTGTTCTGCAGTTGGCTGTATCGAGGAGCGATTAGCTTTGTCTTGATCTTTTCACGAACTAGATGGCAGTCGATTTCAATGTGTTTTGTTCTTTCGTGAAAAACCAGATTATCAGCAATGTGAAGAGCTGCTTTGTTGTCGCAGTGAACTGTCATTGGAGTATGGTGAGAAATACCGAGATCATTGAGTAAGAATTTAAGCCATTGTGGCTCACATGTGAGTGTGGCCAAGGCGCGAATTTAAGCTTCAGGTGATGATCTAGCAATTGTGGATTGCTTCTTTGATTTCCAAGAAAGAGGACTATCACCGATAAATGTGATATAACCAGTAGTGGAACGTCTGGTGTTGGGGCAACCAGCCCAGTCAGAGTCTCTATAGCCTGAAACGTGTAGAGAGCTAGAAGAAGATAAGAATAGTCCTTTTCCAAAGGAACCTTTAAGATAGCGGAGTACATTATGAGCAGCATCTAGACGAGTACTGTGGGGAGATTGCATAAACGGACTTAATGTGTTGATTGCATAAGTGATATCTGGTCTGGTTACCGTGAGGTAAATAAGGCAACCAATGAGACGGCAAAAAAGCGTAGGGTCAAGAAGTAAAGAGCCATCATCTAGACCAAGTCGAAGTTTCTGGTCCATCGGGAAAGGAGAAGGTCGAGAGGCAGTAAGACCAGAATCTTCAAGGATATCCAAAGTGTATCGTCGTTGGCATAGAGAAATGCCTTTAGAAGAGCGAAAGACTTCGATACCAAGAAAGTATTGGAGAGAACTTGGATCTTTGAGGGGGAAAGTTTTATCAAGAAAATCTTTGAGACGAGAAATCGCAGAGTCATTTGTTCCACTGATAATGATGTCGTCCACGTAGACTAGGACATAAAGAGAGTCACACTTTGTTGAAAAAGGGAATAAGGAGTAATCGGCAAGAGATTGACCAAAACCCTTGCTGATTAGAACCGAAGAAAATTTCGAGAACCATTGTCGTGAAGCCTGTTTAAGGCCATAAAGTGATTTATGGAGTTTGCAAACTCGTTGCTCCCCCTTAGTAGAGAAACCGGGTGGTAATTTCATGAATACTTCTTCCTCAAGATCACCTTGAACAAAAGCGTTATTGACGTCCAGTTGATGGAGTGACCATCCTTTAATGGAGGCAATAGAAAGTAGGGCACGAATAGTAACTAATTTGGCAACGGGTGCAATTGTGTCTGTATAATCTAAGCCCTCAATTTGATTGTATCCTTTAGCAACTAAGCGTGCCTTATAGCGTTCAATGGAGCCATCCAAACGATGTTTGATTTTATATACCCATTTACATCCTATGGGACGTTTTCCAATAGGTAAGTTAACAAACGACCATGTTTTGTTGGATTCCAAAGCAGAAATCTGTTTTGCCATAACATCTCGCCCATGAGATGAAGTCATTGCTTGGGAAAAGGAGCAAGGTTCCGTATTAGAGAGAACGGAGGTGAGAGAAATTTTATGATCATTGGAGAGAGAAGCAAAAGACATATATTTTGTCAATGGATATGTAATGGTCGAGGGAGACGTGGCGGAAGGTAAGGCGTTACAAACATAGTCTCGGAGATGAGACGGGGGACGACGATCACGTTGTGGTCGTAAAATTTGTCGTTTGAGAAACAATATTAGACGGACCAGTAGGTGGAGTGCCTGTAAAGGCAGGAGAATTGGGAAAATCAGACTGTCTAGGAGAGAAGGGTGATGTGTCTAGTGAGAGACACGCGTAGGTGCTTGTAGCGGGATTAGCGCCCATAACAGGGGTGCTTGAAGAGGAAACGGAGCGATTGGGAGATAGGTGTGTGCCTGTAACAGTGGTGCCTATAGATACTTCAGATTGAATTTGAGATAAACGTTGGTTCGGATTTTGAGCTGGTCGGTGGGAAACCGGTGGGAGTACAGCAGACGGAGAGGGAGGCGAGATGGTATAGGAACCGTCATCGCGAAAAGATATGAAATGTGAGGGAAAAGGATGAATAGATTTAGCGGGAGAGATATTTTTCATCAGAAAACAATCTTCCCTAAATAAAACGTCACGTGAAACAATAACCTTTTTGGTCGAGAGACAAAAAATTGTGTAACCTTTTTGTCCATGAGGGTAACCAATAAAAATACCCGGAATGGATCGTGGTTCCATTTTGTTTTTCAGTGAAAGATGTCGAGCACAGCATAAGCATCCGGATACGCGAAAGTGAGATAAGATAGGAGGTGAACCTAGTAATTTTTCATGAGGTGAGAAACCATCTAGTAAAGGAGATGGTAGTTTATTAATTATGTAGACGGCAGTCATAACACATTCGACCCAAAATTCCAAAGAAAGATGGGATTGTAAACGTAAAGATCTTGCCACTTCTAAGATGTGACGGTGTTTACGTTCAACCACCCCATTTTGTTGGGGTGTATAAGGACATGAACGTTGATGAACGATACCATTGGTAAGGAGCCAATTTTGGACATCTTTATTGACAAACTCAGTTCCATTGTCAGAACGTAGAGTTTGGATTGAGGAAAAATCTTATGTCCACTTCCAGTGTGGATAGAAGAAATCGTAGTTCCAAATTGTGTTTAAATGTATTTGGAAAAATTTGGAAGATGATGTTTAGTATCGGATTTTGATGTAAGAAATAATACCCATGTACAACGTGAGTAGTCATCAACGAGAGTGAGAAAAGAGCGATTCCCGGATAGGGGGAATAGTAAATGGTCCCAGACATCTGCATGAAGTAATTTCAAAAGGTTTCGTAGAAACAGAGGAACTAATCGGAAACGGCAAACGAGTCTGTTTTGATAACGGCCAAACATCACTCGGATCTTTATTAACTGAATTCAAGGGAATACATGAAACATGTTTAGCTAAAAAAATTCAAACGTGAAGAACTAGGATGACCTAAACGATAATGCCATAAATCTGAAACTGAATTACAAGTAGAAAATGCAGAAAAGAAAACTCTTGGTTCCGTGCGTATAAAATATAGTCCATCTTTTGGATCACCATGTCGAATCCTCTTTCCCGTCGCTGGGTCCTGAAAGATACAAGAGAAGGAATTGAACGTAACATCACATGAAAGTGTGCGAGAAATTTCCGAAACAGAAATCAAATTGAATCTAAAAGAAGGTATGTGAAGAACGTTATGAAGATAAAACGTATTAGTAAATGAAATCGATCCAATGTGTAAAACTTGGACGCGAGAATCATCTGGTAATCGTACAAAATAATTTGGAGGATCTCGGATATAAGTGGAAAAGAGAGATAAGTCAGAACATATGTTCTTGGAAGCTCCGGAATCAATGACCCACATATGAGAGGACTGACATTACCTGGAGGTTCACGGTCGGTTCCTGTCCGGTTAGAAATGGAGTATCGCTGGGGGTGCTTGTAGACGGGGTGCCTGTAGATTGTCGGTGCTGGGTCAGCATGCTACAAAGATTTGCATACTGTTCAGAAGACATAGATGTTGTTGAAGGCACCACTGAGTTTGCTGATTGTTGGACAGTAGCCGTGTTGGTACTCTAGCGTTGGCGATTCGGGTAACCATGAAGCTTATAGCAAGTGATTATGAGATGTCCATGTATGCGGCAATGATCACAAAAGGGACGTGGTCTCTTGGGTCTTTGCTTCTCTGTTCGGTCAGACCTATCAAATCGAGTATGTGAACCATAGTTCGAGTTCAGGACAGCAAGGACAGCAGCTTCGGGAGTCATGGACGACTCATAAGACAAGTTTTGTTGAACTTCTTCCTGTTTAACCAAAGAGTGAATACGAAGAAGTGAAGGAAAAGGCTCCATAAGGAGGATTTGGCTACGTATAGTCGAAAAACGATCGTGTAAACCTTGGAGCAATTCCATGGCGCGATCTTGATTATATCGCTCATAAAGAGATTTACCATGTCCACATATGCATGGTTCAAGAGAGATTAAAGAGTTTAACTCATCTTGGAGAGATTTCAAACGAGTAAAATAGGTCGAAACATCGGAACCGTCTTGTTTTAAACAAGCAATGGAGCGTTTGAGTTGGAAGATCTTTGGAGCGTTTGTTTGATGGAAACGCTCATGTAAATTGCGCCATAATTCTGCATCACTTTTTTCATATAAGATTGATTGACGAATATCCGGTTCAATGGAGTTTAGAAGCCAACTAGTGACTAAGTCATTGCAACGTTCCCATGATTCTAACTCATTAGGTGATGTTGGTCGAGGAATCGTGCCATAAACAAAAACTAACTTGCTTTTGGCGCCAAGGGTTGGTACCTGTGGTGTCGGATGAATCCATAGTTGATTGAAAGAAAAAAAAATCAATGCTCTAATACCATATGAAATGTTAAGAGGAATGAGTGAGAGAGAGACTCAAGATCGAGTCAGTGAGATGGAGAAGAAGAAGAAGCCGAGTAGAGGGAGATAGGAGGGATTTGAGATTTGAAATGTTATTCTCTGTTAATCAAATAATATGGTTATACAAGTGTATATATATATAGTTTACATAAGATAACAATGAAAAGATTTACTAAGATACAAATCTAGGCTAAGTAATTGACGAAGTCCAATTCGGTTGTGAGGAGAGGATCGGCTGGTATATAGGTAGACCCGGATGGGTCATATATACACCGTGTTAATAAATCCCACAACTCCTCAACTCTGGTTTCTATGTTTATCTAGTAAAAACTCTGCTTTAGAGAGTTTTTTATTAATCTGTTTGGATTTGAATGTAATTTGTTTAGTTTTCTATGTTTATTTTGATTTCATTGTTTGCAGTCTAGAACAAATAATTTATATGTTTATTTAATTTCATTGTTTGCAGTCTAGAACAAGTAATTTATAGGCATGATCTATGAGAGATTTCTAAAATTTGGTTACATAAAGAGGGAAGATATATTGAGAATTTGAAATATCAAAGGATTTTCAAAGATTTAATTATTTGCAAACAAACTCGTAAGTTTTTTCTTTTTTTTCATTTCCCATTGGAAAGAACGGATCTTTTGTATGATTGCATTTGGCTTAATGAATTGTGAGCTCCTGTTGTTTGACGAAAATTCTCAACCAAATTAGCCCATTATAATAAATTGTGTTCTATTATATAGATTTATTTGATTGTTATTGGAGCATTCCTTTCACTGATTCCGACATCAAATTTAGTTGGTAATGAGTTTTACATTTTTTGTTCTTGTGCAGATTTGTCTAGAAGAGCATGGAAGATGATGGTAGTGTTGAGTATTCATGCTATGATATTTTATAGTGCAGATGTAGGTGTTGTTGTTCTCTGGTTATTAATCGATAAGTCGATTTCTCTCTGTCTTGGCTTGATTCGGACAGAGTTTCCTTTCTCTAACTTTATAGAGAGATAAACTATTAAAGAATAAAGATAAGTCAATATTCCTTCTTTCGGGCTAACCGAGATAGGTGTTTAATGTAGTCGAGACAAGAATAAATTCTCTTTCCTTAAGACATTTTACACCCCCGTAACAGTACCAAACGTTAGGGTGAATGCCTTCGGGATACAACGACTAACCTTTCAGAATTTTAAGATGGTACTTCTATATTCTGAAAG